>JAQGAX010000552.1:0-15636 GCA_034698105.1 Plectus exinocaudatus
TCGTTGTTGGCTATAAATTCACTTTGAATCTCATAAATCTTGCGCTTCTTATTTGTCGATGTTTTGTACGCCACGAACTGTGTCATATTAATTCCAAAGTTACTAATGAATTCTTGATCAAGAACAAGAGTCATATTATTTGTTTTCTTCACCAACTGTTTCATTGTCTCAATAACTCTTTCGTCGAATACTGCTTCTTTCTCAATAGTGTTTCGGTCTTGGAACAGTTTAAGTCTCTTCATTGTCATTGTAAAATTAGCTAGTTCATCGAAGAAATCAGCGTTAGTCCAGCTTGAAGAATCTGACCACTCAGTACAATTAAATGTCAGCGAAGTTAATTCCAGCGAACCACTTGAAAAGGAATTTACTGTATGCCTCCACTGTTTAAGTGTGCGCCATGGACAGCCCAGAAATTTAATTGTTCTCAACTTCGGCGCCTGCATCCTCGTTGGGGAATAGATTGACTGGTAAGCGGGGTTAATGAAGGATATTTTGGAAAACTCGATTGACCTCAACTGATTCATTTGAGGAATTGTTAAGTTGCCTTTCTTCAACAGCCCTAAAATAGACAACCGAGTAATATTGGGGGCGTATTTATTCGTCAGAACTTCATGAAGCTGTGTCTCTGTTTCAATACCCCATTGAGAAAGGTTAAGGGAAAGCGTGGAGTTCGCACGATGTACAGCTAATTTGACACTAAATATATCCCTTCCTCGTTTTAGTTTTCGTTTCGCAGAAGGAAATTCATTCATTCTAATTTTGTAATATTCGGTCAGATGTATGGTAAAACTGAGCTCTTCGAAGTGTGCGTTGTTCAGAATGAAAGTAAAGACATCTGTCATTGAACTGTTTGTTGAATGCTTCTTGTATCTTGGCCAATTGTCTTCTGGATCCTTATAAATTGACAATTTTTTCACCTTTTTTGAGCAATTCACTGTTTCTTTCAGAAAATGAACAAGGTAGTTGGAATCATTTGTGACCAAGCGTGAACAATGAATTTTCAGGTCTATTTTTTGCCTACTTCTTAAAAATGCTTTTATGGTTATTTGCCAATTATGCATAGACCAAGGACAAGTCCTATAAGTCACGCTCGTCAAATTGAGCATGTCTTTCATGGGCAAAGGTGAAACTATTTGATTCTTGTCTATAAAAGTGATTTCACCGAAAGTAAGAACGCGTAGATTATCCATTCTTGGCAAGCTAACGTTACCATTTTGCAACGTTCCTGACAGCGATAAATGAGAGATATTCACAAACTCCGACAGTAACTGTTTCAGCTGCATTTCTGTTTTTATATCGGCTTTTGAGAATGAAAAGTCAATTGACTCATAGTTTTGCAATAGTGGTCGCATCTGCTCCCAGTCGCCGCGTTCAAAATTAGCAACAGCGTATCGAAACAGAAAGTATTCCATTTCAGTCGGAGTATAAAACTTAGAGATTGCTGTCTTGGCAATGAGAGCTGCAATCTTATCATACCATTTGTCCTGAATATTGGTATTTGACTGATCATTGTCGAAGGTGTTACAGTAGAAAGCGGCAAAGAATTCTTGAAAACTTTTGTGGCGAAATCTATACACGTATTCCTGGTTTATTTCTACTTTCATGAGAAAGCCGAAGTCGGAATTATTTGCAGTTGAAATTTCATATTTACTTAAATCTGCTTTTGAAAATTCAAGCAACTGTCCTTTTGCAGCAAAGAGCTTGATAAATGCCAGATTTCCCAATTTATGAAGATATGAACAATTCCTCCACTGATTTTCAGTAATCGCCTTGATCTCATACAGATCGTCTTCAGATTGAAAACCACATTTCAAAAATATACTGCGCGCATATTCGCTTGACTTCTCACCATGTACTCGCATATGATGGATGACAATTTTTTCGTACAGTTCCAATTCAGTTGATCCTGTCAGTTGTTTAAATACTGCGCAAATAAACGTTATATAAAGAGGATTCTTTGACCAATCCATTAGAAATTTTGTGCTCTTAAGGCGAATTTTCAGGTTTCTTGCATCTGCGGTATTATTACTTATAGTAAAATATTTATCGATGTAATTTTCTTTTTGTGACCAAGAGTCGAAGCCCAATATTCTGGCTTGACCGTACCTACCCTTGTTAGCTTGAACATAATTGGATCTCGCCGAGATGATAATTTTGAAAGGTGTCGCGGGCAGAAGTTCTCCTTTAACAGGGGAAAATTCTCTTTTTAACTGCCCGCAAATAGATGTATGGACTTCATCGTAACCATCCAGAATCACTAAAGTAGTATTATGGGCGAGTTCTGAGATTCCACTTTTGATAACAGAAGGGACGCTGGAGTTCTTTTCAAACAAAGAATCAATTGCGCTGTGTATCAGGTCAACGATTAAATCTTTGCTCACTTTTATGTGCCGAAAATCAAAATAAACCGCTAATGTGAACTGCGGCAAACGTCCAACTGTCCAATCGTGCATGATTTTGCGAAGCAGAAAACTTTTGCCAGTTCCAGCATCGCCCTCAAACAGTAATATATCTTTGTAAAGAAAAGTGTCGTTAATCAGGGTAAGATAATTGGTGTCATTCTTGCCATTTTGCTCAATCGTAGGATCAACCCATATTTTCTCGATATCAGTTGTTGAAAAAGTACTGAGCAAATAGTCATCGCTGAACAATCTCTTTTCATAATACTCGATCAGATACTCAACAGCGCGGCTGATATTGTCTCCCTTATTTAGATACACGATTAAAGCAGCAGCAAAGAGTAGAGCAAAAATAAGACAAGGCAAACTGTAAAAAAAAGATATTATACAATGTATATCTGAGAATACTTATACTTACAGAAACCATCGGCGTGAAAATTTAGGACAGCAGCAATCGTATTGCACATCAGAATCAGAACTTCCATCACTACCAGAAACCGAAATTTCGTCGGCAACACCGGCTATCAAGTTATTCTAAAATTAATTTTTATAGTTATGCTTGCACTTCTTTTTAATGAATTCTTGCGAACCGCATATGCACTGTAACGCTTCTGATAAGGATTCACTAATTGACCTGAACTCTTTCCTAAAATCATCATAAATTACTTACATACGTGTGAATAATTTTTTTTTCTAGCCACCGTTGGTCTTTTTCCTTGCGCAGTGCGGTCATAAACTTTTCGAATGGCTTATTTGCTTCACCTTTGCGCAACAGGATATCGAGCAGTTCACGATTTTTCTCTTGAGGCGTACTTTTACTCTAAATAGAAAAAGAAATTAGAGCGGAATTAGCCTATTCAATAGATTTTCACGTTTCACATAGAAATTACAGCTTTAAATTACTTTAAATATGAATTATTACAGCTTTGCGTGCATGCCCAAACTCATAATATTATAGCTATTCGAATAGGGATACAAGGAAATTATTCGGTCGACTGTTTTTATGACAGGATTCTGGATTTATTGATTTATTGTTTTCTGAGTATTGACTGATTCATTGCAATCTTTGCTCCTTAATAATGGGCGAAGCTTAAAAGCCGCCCGTCAATTCAAGAAGTTGTTTTGAAAGTATCGATCCCAGAAATACAAACATTAACCTGGAAGAAATTGTCCTCCAAAACATGACAATCAGACATGGGCACGGGTTTGGGTTTGGGGGTGTATACCGGTAGTTTCGAAATTTTAGCCCTCTGGGGGTGTATATCCGCGCTCAGCAGACAAAAAACCCCATTCTATCTAGTGTAAACCTCAAAAATGTTTCAGCCGCTACGTGGCGAAAGAGCAAATCCGCGCCAAAAAAATTTTCCGCCGCGGATTAGACCCCGTGGGGGTGTTATACTCTCCCATACACCCCGTGCCCATCTTTGATGACAATCCGAAAAACAAATGCTGGCGCCAACGTTGGTAATTAACAGGCTATATTTGAAATATAAAAGAGAAAAATACTATACTTTGACATTGTCAATATCCTCTTGTGTAAGTAGATTGTTTCGTAACTGATCCATGATAACCCGCGGTTTCATATTCTTAACAATACTCGGTGTGTGCCTCGTAATTGCTTTAACTTTCACTTCGTCCATTGTTCGGTGTAGTACAGTATAATATGGAGTATAGTATAATAAAATCTAAATGATGAAAGAAAATGGCACCAAATCTCAGAACTAACAAGCTAAGGAATGTGGAAGCAGTGCGAAAAATATCATAAAGTTGTGCGTTGTGGAATGAGTAAGCACGCCGTTGTGAAGCGCAGCACGCGACCCAACTAACAGTAGATAACGGCGTCTATTACGAACACGTGTATGCCGGTGATGTATACAAATGTTGTCAACGACAACGGTGGTCGTATGACACACTTTATTCCAGTATTCTTTGCATACTTCGGACCAGGCTCATTTTACATCGAAACCAAAACCAAAGGATTGCTGTAGAAATTTCAGGCGGTAAGTCGAAAATTTTCAAGGCAGACCATTACTTTATTTTCCAGACCTCTAAAAATCGAGAGTGAAGTGCACCTTTCTCCATCTAGGTGCGCTCAGCAGATGAATAGGTGCCTATTTTTGAATAGAGTAACGCATGATATGCGAGAATTGTGCAATTTCATGCAACGAATGCGGTGATATCAGTGTGCGCCATGTCTTCGTCTGTCTTGTTTGCACTTGACATCGGATTGGCTTCGGTTGCGCGGAGTTGCGGGCTATAAGTGTACGTGAGTCGCTGAGTTTATAAAAATACTATACTCGTCATTTTTGGTAAGGAAGAGGATTTTAAGGCGCAACGATTAAGCTCCTTTTCGTTGCAAATCTAATATGTCACCGTAGTTATAACTGTTTCTTGGCTTTTGCGAGAAAAGTAACGCACAATGAAGAGGATAGACTTTTGGAGTAATTTGCTGATTAAATCTCGGCTTTCTTCACATTGATAACATCCCACACTCTCACACTCTCGTCGTCTGTTTGAAATATTGGTTACATCTGACCGGTTCGATAACTACAGGTTCTATCAAGTTCCTGCTTGACCAATGGACACCGTGAAACAGCAAGCTCTTGATCGCCACTTGACAAGAATCGCTGCGAACATCGAATTTAAACCAGTCCTCGACATTCTACAAAACGGTGTTTTGTTGAGCGAGAATGTCGCAACAATCAAAGTCAGTCAATTTTCAATACACATATTCACATGTACAGGATATTCCAATTCAAATTACTTTTTAAAATTTTGAATATCTCAGCTCGTGTTTAACGCACAGCCATGAGTTATAGCTCATGCGATAGGCAATGTTTAGAAAATTTATCCGAGTTATGGCTCACTCTCAGACTCTCAAAGCATCAGAAAATACGGTCGAATTTCTGAAACTCACTTTAAGTACCCTTTTGGACAAAGGGCATATCAGCAAATTGACCACAATATCTGATACTTTGAAAATGTGAAACTCAATCATAACTCGGAAATTTTTTTCCAAACATTGTCTATCGAATGAGCTATAGCTCATGGCTGTGCGTTAAACAAGAGCTGAGATATTCAAAATTAGAAAAAGTGAATTTAAATGGAACAACTTGTATGTGTGTAAACCTTACAAAGCGAATTTCTACCTTTTAGGCAGAAAAAACACGCCATGATTCAAGTCGTAAATTGATTGAACTTCTCAAGGAAAAGGGAGAACAAAAGAGACCGTTTGAACGTCTATTGGAAGCATTATCAGATTATTCCGTTGGTCAAGAGTGGTTGGCAAAAGAAATTCAAGCTATTTATGTGTGTTTGGCGTTCGCTCGTCTGCTGGGGAGGGGTTCAGGGAAATGAGAGGCGGGTGGTTCGGTCCCTATTCGTTCATAAATATCCTTGTTTCACTTCAATCAATTTCAAAGGGCGAGGTTTCCCAAATCTTTGACTCCTTTTCGTTGACCATGGGGTAGCACAGAACGCAGTAACCACCCTCCAAAGCCAGCATGCAGACCTTCACGATACATGCCTCAGTAAATTTTTGGTTTTAGGACGAACTGACAACCGCTAAGCCTCCTGGTAGAGATCGAGAAAATCCGGCAACAACCACTACACCGAAGAATGCAAATCCTACCAGTAACTCAGGAATGACCTCGTTATAAGCTGTCTTTCCTGCAAAATTTGTTCCCTTAATGTTGTGTCTTTTAATACGTATACCAATATGTGTACTTGTTCAGCAATATATGGTGAAATAAAATTCATTTTCTTTTGATACCAGTGAGGAGAGCGTACAAGTTAGCGTAAATATTAACCTCGCGCTATCATGGGCGATAAACGCGATTGGATGCAGAGCGCGACGTCGGTCGATGATCGACTGAAAGACTTGCACGCATCGTTCGTCGGTTTTCATTGGTGAAGCTCCGTGGTGTTGCGATTGAAGAGCTCGGCTACTGCAGAATAAATTTTTCAGCAACCGAAAATTAAAGAAACTATGCCAAATTCCGACGACGTCTTAGTGTCTGGCGTATTCGGCACAAACCAATTTTGTGTCCATCCCAGCAATTCAACGGCATATATTTTTGACTCTTCCAAGAATTGTTTTGTTGTCATGGATCTCAATAATGGCAGACGAGTTAATGAATTCAAATGTGGTCGATTTAATGTAATCGAAGGAGAGAATCTTTGGCATGGTATTCGATGCAAAGAGCAAACTGTGCGCGAATCGATGAATGAATTGAAAGATGAATTGAAGATGTAGGAAGAATTGATTTATTTTTTTATTTCGTTTATTTCTCATTGCAAGCATTCTTGAAAAAAATACTAGCAGATACTTTTTGGTTGTATTTGAATTAAGATCTGACGAAAGAGTTGTTGATGTAATCGAGGAACACTTCATCGGTGTTAAAGACCTCGGTGCTGAAAAAGATTGTTCAAACAGCCTCGCATATCTTTTCAATGATGAAAATGACGATTTATATTTTATAAATTACGGGAACAACAAAAGTCAGCAAGGAAATGCTTACCATGTCGTAAAGTTGGAAATCGGCCAGCCTTGCAAAGTATCGAGCGAAACAATCCTGTGTGGGCAAGTAATCGATGATAAGTGTTCACATCCATTTATTTTTGGCAGCTGTATTATTTTCTTTCTTAGCAATGGGAATTATAATCAGACAGTTTCTGTGCGCATGGATAGTACCGCGGAGAAGAAATATTCTAATTTGCTCCAAACATGGCTCAGGATCATTTGGTTGGTAACAACGGCAAATATCCGCCTGGCGGTAGCTGTTCGAATCGGTACTTGCAAAACAATACTTTATATTGGTATATGTTCAACAGCGTAAGAAGAACGGGCGAATTATGGGCACTCGATTTAAGCGTAAAGAAATGGCACAAATGCTTTGAATTAGTCGCCCACGCTATCAGGAGTTTAATCAGAATCGCTGTGACATCAGAAGGAAGGATATTTTGCACGGAAACTGCGTTGATGAAAATTGCAGCGATAAAGCTCACTTATATCATTTTGGCATTCGTTTACTCGACAAAATGATATATCCAACAATCAAGCAACTGGGTGCCTTTTTGTCGACGACAAAAACCCAAATCTTTTACGGACCGAAAGATTCAGGAAAAACACTGCTGCTATTATTAAAAGTTGTTAACGCCATTATTACTTGCGAAACCACTTCTGATTACGATAAAATTAAAATTTTTATTATTTCGAATGAAAAACGAAGTTATTTTGTTTCCATTTTATTTTCTCTGTTCGGAGCGTCGTTTGATGCAAGAAACGTTTTCATATTATCTAAGACTAATTTTGAAGAAAAACAATTTGATGGCTGCGGCATTTTTGTAGATGATGTGTCATCTCTGTCGTTCGCACAGAAGCAATTTCTTTTATATCGTCGAGGAAAAGCAGTTATCACAATCGTTGCTGGCAAGAAATTGACCAGTGGTTTTGATCATCCCCGATCAAATATCATTTCATGGCACAAACTGCAATCCAGTGAGCAAGAGAAGCAAGAACCGGCCAAGAAACCAAAAGAAATCGAAGAAAAGTCCATTTTCGATCAATCAATGGAAGCAATGGACCAGTTTTATGGTGGTTGGTGGGATTCTCACCTACCCCAACAGACAATCTGCATTCCAGCAAGTCACGATATTATCAGTGGTCGCTACCTGGGACCTACAGATGAAAATGCTACAGGATTTAAGCAGAAAGTGTTTGACAGAAATAAATATTTAATCCGAGGTCAGGCTGCTGAACGAGACATAATGATGGCTTTCGAACAATTGGAAGTCGGCGGCATCTTTATTTCGGAATTTAAATCCGTTGAGTTCTCAAAGACGATAACCAGCTATGATACGTTCAAAACTTTCGAAATAATCGAACAATTTGAAGTTGATACCGTTTTTATTCACCCTTGTATGGGCATTTTCGTTTTTGAAATTAAGGCGAAAGAAGGAACTGTTCAGAAACCTCCAGGCAAAGCGTTTAAGCAACTTGCGAACACAGAAAAAAAACTGACAGAAATTTTTGAATATCTCTGCGATCATCAATGCACAGTTCCTCTTTATTTTGCGGCTTGTTTTCCAAACGCAGAAATATCTTTGACTCGAGAGAAAAATTTCTTTATACTTGACAAATCTTTGACAGTTGAAGAACTGAGAAACTTTATGATTGAAAAAATGACGTGGAAGCCACAAGAAGGTCCTGAACTTGTTTCACTAAAAAAGTTTGCAGCTGTAATAGCTGGCTATCGATCGGTGGATTTCCTTTCTGCAGGCCACAATGCTTTAGCTGTTCACAACATTATTGACTCACAAACATTTGAAAATGAAAGAGCAGTAAATGAGAAGAATGCCATATTTTTAACTAATGAACAGCATGCAATATTAAAATGCGACGAACAATTTCAGATTATTAGTGGACCACCTGGTACTGGAAAAACACTTTTATTATTGAGAAAGGCCCTTTCCGCTGCCCGTTCTAAAACAGAAGGAAACATTTACATTATAACGAGCAGACCAGAGCTGAAATTTAAATTTCAGAAGTACTTTGAAAAGCACAGTGACATGATCATTCGTTTTCCAATAATACAGCGTGAAGTATATAAATTTATAAGTGATTATGCGAACGACGACGACATTTTCATTGACGAATTTTTTCTGATTGAATTATTACGTTTTCAAGAACGCCTAAAGGTGAGTGGAAAAATGTTTGTCGTTCTTACCGGTCTGTTTAATCCGCTACAAGTCAAGGACGTCAAAGAGTGGCTCGCTGAGCACAAGATGGAAAGATTTGACCATTTTTCGATGGCAACAGTCATTCGCTCGTCCAAAAAAATATTTGAGGAATGGAAAAATGAATACGATCAGAGCAGTTATTCAATATGTATTGGGCACAATATCACTGGCTCAAGTGTAAGAAGAATAAAACTGCACAATAGTAATCAGATACTAAACGAAATCTTTAAAACAGTTCAAGACTTGTTCATTATCGGTGAGAACTAAAAAAATAACGAACAAATTGCGCTCGAAAATCTTTGCTTTATTGCAGACGGCGAAGATTCATATTCACTGATCAAAAATTTTCTCTCTAGTAATCGGATTCCATGTGGATCAATTGAAGAGCAAATTCAAAATCAAAATATCGCTGCTGTCTGTCGCTACGATCATTCAGTTTCCTATGAATGGCCAATTGTCATCGTTGTGTCAATGATCGACATTGATTGCGACAGTCAATTTTTACTGATTGCTGCTTCTCGATGTATTGCAAAAATGATAATCGTCGAAAGAGATATGGTGGACGTAATGAAGAAAATTGATCTGAAAATGGAGCTGCTCAATGCAAATGGCTCGATTAATAACTTTGATGCATTTTTGAATGCCGTTGAAGATGCAGAACGAGAGAACGGAGAAATTGAAAACTTTATAATCAAAACCGACATTGAATCCCAATCGATTCGTCAGAAGATAATTTTCTCGAAGTTAAGAGAAAATAAAATTTTTGAAAATTGTCATTACAAACTGCTGGCAGCAAATTACAAACGGATCAGCAATCTGTCGATTTCTCCTGGGTCAGAATTTTACAGGAAACAATTTGCCATGGAGCTTGGTACCGCATTCTGACAAACCCTCAAGGTTCTTTACTCACATTACAGACTCTTGGACTTAAGAAGAAAGAGAACGGTATTGGAAATTATTTCAACGCCTAGTCAGAAAGCTGAATGAGATATTTGAGGAAGAGAAGAAAGGCTGCAAACGAAATGAGACTGAAATGACAGAGATAAAGTCCATTGTCGAGGGTTTGAAGAGTTTTCCGCGAGAATGGGCCGTTCTTCATAATATTATATATTTATTAATTTAATTAGATTTCGTATAAAATCATATTCCGCCTTTAGAAGAATTGATTAAATGTTGGAAATGCCTTCAATCCGAATCGAATTTTTTCACGTGATTCAAATACAGTCGAACCCGGATATACAGGGTGTCCCAAAAAAAGTCCTCGACCCTCCTGGCTCGTAGACACGAAGCACATGAAACATAGGATAAGTTTATTAATTATTGCTGTTAGAATTATGCGCAATATCTTATGTTTCATGTGCGTGTACCTTCAATTATTCGTCGATCGTGCCTCTGAATGCAACCCAATCAGCCCACACACCCAGGGCCGTGCCATCGTTGGAGCCATTGAAGCCATGGCGTCAGGCAGGGGCGTGCGCAGACCCGACCAACTGGGGGGGGCGTGGAGGCCAAGTGGGGGGCCTTCAAAAAATGATAAGGGGGGACCCTTCTCTCTTGTTTTTGGCGGCCGAAAACTGGGGGGCGTCGGCCGAAAGTGGGAGGGGGCGTTCGCCCCCCACGCCCCCCCCCTGCGCACGCCCCTGGCGTCAGGGCGCAGAGCGGCGCGTAGTATAAAATGGGGCGCCAAGGGGCGCCGAACGTGCGTCGATGGGCGCCGTGGCTCCAGGGCGCTTTGTCCCCATGGCACGGCCCTGCACACACCGTTATTTTATTCAGAAATTATTCTTGTTGTTTCACCTCGAAACAATTTACCTTCTGACATTCGACTTGTCAATTCCAAACAAAAGAATTTAAAACACATCTTAGTAACTGAAGCTGCGGACAATAACAAAGTGGATCTTTTGAGATTTTAAAAGCCATTACCTTCCTTTGCGTTCTTACTAATGAGTATCAGATTTGTTCTACCCAACGTATTGATTATCATTACATTTAATTTACTTTATTTTAGACTATCATTTAAGTACAGTTAAATTGACCCTTGCTTCCTTACATTTCATATTTTAAGAACCGATATTGGACCGGTATCGATTAATTGTTAAACTGGTGCATCCATAAATATTGCGAAATAATTCCGCCAATTGGCAACGTTTCATGACGCAGAGAATTGGGCTCCGGGTGTCAGGCATGCGAAGGCCGACCGGAAGGGCACGTGTTGTATCGTTAAGGACTTCCTAGGAAGACCTAGAAAAACGGTCCCTGCGACAGCGGGACAAACTCTAGGACAAACTAACTTACTCGTGTGAAAGCAATTTATTGGTGAAAATCTGTAGCTCTTAAACAAAAAATGCTCTCAATGTGATTTAACCCGCACGTCGTGCCAAACTCTTTATGCATAATGAACTGTGAGAAAGTGAACAACGATAAAAATAAACGAAAGTCGGCATAAGAAACAAGCGAAATAGCGAACATTTCAAGAAGCACAGTTCTCGCCCATATTTTATTGCCTGATTATGGTAATTTGACGCTGATAATGCAATTTTTTTCCTGAACCCCCCAACTTTCAACACCTGTTACATGTATGGTATATACCCTCCCAAGGGGTCTCATACCTCCGGTCACTTTGAAGTTGTGGGGAATGACAAAAATTGCAATGGTAATTTTTTGACTAGGCGGCAGGCTGGGGGGCCGTCGTGCGCTCAAGTGGAACCGGCGCTCAAGTGGAACCTGGCTGCGACACACTGTGGATTCCATTTGAGCGCTGCGCTCAAGTGGAACCGGGCTTACCTCGTCGAATAAAGCGGTTTTCTACAAAATTTAGGGTACCAAGGGCCCAGGGGACTATCATAGATAGAATATGGTGACTTTGTAACCCCATCTATGCGAAATGTATCATTTTTCGCTAAATTTTCACTATCGGTACCATTTGAGCGCTGCGCTCAAGTGAAACCAGAAAATATTTTATTTTCTGCCCATTTAGACATCCAGCTTAAGGCCTAAAACAGCAGTTTTAGATAATTACCTTCTTATTGAGAATAGAATAATGAATACTGAATCATAAAGGCAAAAAAGTTTGCTGCGCGTAGAACATCCGAACTTCGCCTGGCAGTCCAGCGCACTAACCACTACACTACAACCTCCTTTTCTAGAATTTCTTAAAACAAATGTAAAGATGCTCCTGTCACAGGACATTCATTATTCCCCTTGTTGTCTGTGGTCTCCAGGGTGTCATTTGGTTGATCGATGAGCCGTGGATCCATTAGCGTTAGTTGCACATCACTTACAATCTAGTCTTGGTATCATGGCGCCTCGTGGGCGGGTATGTGCTCTCTCTGGATTACGCACCCTGAAATCAACCCTCCAAAAATAAGGGGAGGTTTGGTACCCCCTTCTTCATTTTTAACGTGTCCCTCGCTGATAAGAAATCGTTGCAATCGTTGAACCAGTGCTTGGCAAGGATGTTGCGAGAGGAGGGGTACGCCCCCTTATTCGCTATGCAGCGCGCAGTAGAAAAAGAGCGCAAGGAAACGAGGGGGCGTAAAAGGGTGCGTGGTTCTAGGACGCCAACACCTAATGGCACGGCCATGGCAAACGGAGGTGAGGGCATCGACTCAGAGCTTGTGAGGAAGAATATCAACGCATTGGTTTCACAGGCAAGGAGGGAATCAGCACGGTGCAGCCAAAATCTGATCCACTGCATGATCATTTCTGCGATGTACAGACTAGAAAAGAAGGAGGAACCAACCCTTCTCTAATTTGAGATGGCTGATTTAAGGGGGTACATTATCCGGAAGGGGGCACGTACCGGCCCCGAGGCGCCCTGAAACTAAGACTAGATTGTAAGTAATGCGTTACTAAATGGTAACTAAACGATACATCGATCAATCAAATGGCACCCTGGAGGCCACAGGTAACTAGGGAAATAAAGAATGTCCTGTGAGAGGAGCTTATTCATAATTATATAACGAAATTCCATTAAGAGAGGTTTTAGTGTAGTGGTTAGTGCGCTAGACTGCTGGGTGGAGGTCGGATGGTCGACGAAAAGCTAACTTTTTTGTCGTTATGATTCAGTATTATTAATTCTCTTTGAACTACGACCACACCGTCATATGAAGGCTATTGTCGAAACCTATATTGCAGGACTCAAGTTCGAGATTAAATTTGCGGTGATATAACATATTATTTGGTTTCACTTGAGCGCAGCGCTCAAATGGTACCGATAGTGAAAATTTAGCGAAAAATGATACATTTCGCATAGATGGGGTTACAAAGTCACCATATTCTATCTATGATAGTCCCCTGGGCCCTTGGTACCCTAAATTTTGTAGAAAACCGCTTTATTCGACGAGGTAAGCCCGGTTCCACTTGAGCGCAGCGCTCAAATGGAACCCACAGTGTGTCGCAGCCAGGTTCCACTTGAGCGCACGACATATATACCCCCAGAATACCCGTCATACCCCCCTACGGCCAAACCCGTGCACATGTCTGATGTATGACTTATTGTAATGGAGGGCTGACTTCTCCAGGGCTCTGTGGATCTTTCAGAACTGTGCGAAAAGAGCAGTGTACTCTCGCTCTTTCGCATTAAGTGTTGCCGCTCTCAAATTCGCGCAAGAACTCGTCCGTATGCCGCCAAAGAGCGTCCTGCAGTGTCTCATCTCTGGCCAGTGATTTCTGCAGTCTTTTCTCATCATCCCAGCAATCTCCAAAATATTTTCCGCTGACATTCGCCAGCTCGGGGTCGACGGCGCAGTAGACGGTGGTGGCGGCGCCTTGCTCGAGCGACTTGAAGAAGGGTGTGCCGATGAAGTCGAACACCGCGCCCAGAGAGCCCAATCTTCGGAAGAGTCCTGAAATTTGCATATCGTACTCAGCGATGCTGCATTCATACGCGAATGGAAATAGCTTTCTAGCTACGAGCGTTCCTCCGCGCCGTTGTTTAGGACTAATTAGCTAAATTAACCTCTCGAGTCTCGACCGTGGTACTCGTAACTGCGAGGAGGAATGTTCGTTACGAGGAAGCATTTCCTTTCGCGTACTTCTCCGGCAGCCCAGACGTGGCCACTGGGGGGTATCGGGGTATGTAGCCCCCAGAGCACCCTCATACCTACGAGCCAATAGGGAAAAATTTTGAACTTGCGGTTGGACGTAAATACCCCCCAGTCCGGTGGGCCACCGGGTACCTGGGGAGTATAGAAGAAGAATCCGATTCCACAGATTTGCCCTCTTACTCACAAAAATCTTAACGAACACACCAGTTTTCACGATTCCTGGATGCAAAACGTAGACGTTCACTCCGTTTTGGTGTACTTTTCGGTGCAATGCAAATGCGAACAGCATGTTGCACAACTTGGAACTGGCGTAAAACTGCGATTGTTCCTGAATGCCAGCTACTGTGGTCAAAACTTTGACTTTTTCCTTGACCGGCTGCGACACATCAATCTGAAATCAAAAGTGCTGCTTTATTAACTTTCGAGACACCAAGGCTAAGTGAGGGTTCGCATGTTCGCCCCTTTTCAACGCAAATCCTAAATGAATGAAGGTTTCGTGTAAAGGTCGCACAGATCAGGTCTGGAGCTTCTTTCGGGATTCTATAATCTCTAACACCTCCAAACTTGGACTTACTCGCTCTATACCCCACAAGTACGCCCACAGAAGCCATCTAGCTTCCGCCTTCCGTCATCCCATTCATATTTTTGTAAGAGGAGAGTTTGGGAGAGTTTTCCCCCACTAGGGAAATAATCTGAACCCACCCCCTGAAATCAGGCCGAAAATTTGAAATATCAGTTGAAAATGGGTGGAAATTCAAATTTTAGTCCCGCCAAACCTTGCCTGATTTTTCAAATTTGTGTCGTTGATTATGCTCATTTTTCGGTATCCCGCATCTAAGGCAAGCTCTATACATCATGAGACGAAATTGCTTTTAATGCCACAAGGTGTATGATCCAACATGTCCATACCATGCTGACACTGTGCAAAAAGGCGGAGACAACAATGACTCGGCTAGGCGCCGACTGTTTCAGTTTTGGAAGCAGCAGTTCTGTCAGGTAGAAGTGAGCGACATGGTTGACACCATAAGTCGTTTCCAAACCATCTTCTGTTCTCTTAATTAGAGGAAGAGCAACGCCCGCATTAAGGATGAGAATGTGCAATGGCCTGAATCAAGATAGAATGGAAATTGATTGAGTCCTTTGAATACTGTAAGTAGCGCTGATTTATACGCGAATGGAAATAACGACTCTGCAGAGAGATCAGGACAAAATTGAATAATCAGGGTCAAATGAGCATAATCAGGCAACAAAAAATATTGGCGGGAATTCAATAATTTGAAAATTTTCACCTGATTATGCAAATTTGAAAATTTTCGGTCGATTTCCAGGGGTTCAGATTTTGCTCGGGTTGGAGACGAACGTACCCCCAAGCAGACATGTGCACGGGGGTATGGGGGTAT
Organism: Plectus exinocaudatus; assembly: GCA_034698105.1. NCBI lineage: Eukaryota > Metazoa > Nematoda > Chromadorea > Plectida > Plectidae > Plectus > Plectus exinocaudatus. Next base: position 15,589 of record JAQGAX010000552.1, read on the forward strand.
ATACCCCCCAAGGGGTCTCATACCTCCGGGTACTTTGGAGTTGGGGGG
>JAQGAX010000553.1:0-15634 GCA_034698105.1 Plectus exinocaudatus
GTCACGGGCAGGCGTCTGGAGATACTGTAGTATTAAGCCTAGAGTCTTCGACTTTAAATTTCTGACTCTGATATTAAAATTAATTTCGAACACCGACGTCAGAGTTTGAAACAAACAAAGTGTTAAGTCATTCATTTTTGATTGTACGGTTAACACTGATATTATCGTGGCAAACAGTGAATATGAATGGTGTGTTCCTGATTTTGAGAAAAATTTTGCTGCATGACCGACAGCGGTCTGTAAACAGTGCAAATGAGTACTGAGGGGTGTTTGAGGACACTGAATCGATCGAAAATGTACATTTCTTCATCAGATTCTGACTGTTGAAACTAAAAAGATAAAAATGCTGCGTGGTACACTTTCATAATCTGCAGGCGCAGCTTGGAGAACAATTTAATCGTTTTCGTGCATATAATGCATTGCGTTTGAGCAAATTGAAGCATATTAACTATAATTCACTTTATTATTTCTAATATCCTTTTTTGCTGTTATACAGTGGATACTTACTGTTCAGAAGAGTTGAGGTACCACTGCAGCCATTGTAAACCGGCATCAATTTTTGGCACTGCAATTTCATGAAACAAATTCGCTTCAGAGAATACCTCGGCAAGTTCATTAAAGACTTTCATTTTCTTTGAGCAAGTAATAAAGTCAGAGACGGACCACATATTACTAGTTCGATGGGTTGAAATGCCAGCAAAATGAAATTTCGTTTACGCGGTATCGGTAATTGGGAGCACTGCTTCAAGCCGTGAATTTAACCACGTTTAAAACAATCCTTTTTCAAGTAATCAACCAAGACACACGACATTGCAGAACATAATACGATCGCGCCCACGAGGCGGCAAAAGTGAAATTAAGCAAAACCGAGAAGATCTCACTTGAAAAACATTTTACTGCATGAATCAGAGGTGGCACACAAAATTTTTTGGGGGTACACAGTGCAGTGTATCTTGATAATCAGTCGTCAATATTGATTTTAGGGGATACAACGCCATAGAGAGAGATACAAAACTGGCTGGGAGTAAGGGTAATTGAGAGGAAAGCATTCGAGAGTATTTATGCGAAAATTGACTTAGTATCGTAGATCACAGACTGCAGCTTTTGCTTCACTTACAGATGCCTATCATAGGTGACTACCATGCGTCACCTGCAGTCAGGCTCGCACCATAGGATTTGGGCGCCGAGGCTTGACCATGGCGCATATTTTGACGTCTCTTCAAGCAAAGGGCGGCATACCTTTACCCCGATGCACCAAAAATTTGGGGTGCAGCCCCTTTGGGAAGTGGTGAGCTCCACCGCCACCGGCCTCTGGTGTGCCATTTGACGGCCAAGTAGGGAAGCGCTAGAGTGAACGAGCTAGAGTGATACCATAAAGGACCCTTATTTCTGTTCCAAAGATCGAAACCGTAAGAAAGAACATCGGACAAGGTTGCACCGTTCCGCATCAACGTTTGTCACAATGCGAGTTCGTGCGCATTTCCTAAATGGCACAAAATATTCTATTGAAACTCGTCGCAAATCTAGCCAAGGCAAAGTGATGATGGAATAGAAATGAGGACGATTGCAACTGAGAGCTGGAGTAAACGAAGGGAGGAACGCACTTTGTATTCCCGCACGCAAAGCTGCCATAAGAAACAGAAAACAGTAGTTTGCTTTTCTTAACGATAAATGTATTTCGTGTTGGTTTCTTTCTCATCCTGGTTCGATAATATTAACGAATTGCGAAACTTTTCAAGATAAAGAGAAACAGCGTTGAGCGAGCACAAGTCACCAAAACAAGCACCGAACAGATCAGAAGCATTCTTCGTCATTGTGATATTAATTTTTAATCTCAAGGAAGCCGCTACAAATGACTAAAATCGGCAGGTCACCAATTTTCACAAAGACCGGTTTTTAATTCGAGAAATGTGTCGGAAAAGGGAGGAAAACGAGTAATTTTATTAGTGACGTTAGTGAGAGACCCTCTCACGTCTTGAAGCTTCCGCATGGATAACTGTTTGAATGTACAGTATTGAACAACGATGTGACGCAACATTATAATTATCAGTTGCATGTAGCATTTCATTGACAGTCTATCATACCATCCAGTCAAGCAAAGCTGAATCGTTCCTATCGGTACACATGCCTTTAACTTCAGATCTAATGTTAGAGAAGTCCCGAGCGAACGTGTGATGTATTGTGCCTCCTAATGTGATGTATTTGTCGGCTGTGACGAGCAAGGCAGTTGATCTTAAGATTTTGCTCTCGCCGGTGGCAATTCATTTTCTGACTCCCACGGAGACGCACGACGACTGTCAAGTAACACCGCCTTTGTTGAAACTGGCACGTAATTAGATGCTCTCCACCAAGAAGAAAGTACGATTGAAGCGCAGATTTCGCTCATTTTTCTCGGTTATTCCAGTTCCTTATGAGAACTATTTTTTTAAATATCTGCGATCATTTTTGTCAGATAAGCTATCATCATTTAATAAATCGGAACCCTGTTGTTCGTTTGTCGATTCATAGCACAAAGCATGAAGCCTGATCCCGAAGTGGAGCTACTTTTTGGAATCAAAACCGACAACTATTCGAATTATTCAAATGCTACTGGAACAGGAACGGTTCATGATTCTAATCTTAATACCGGTCATACGTTTAAGGATTTGATACACGATCAAAGGATCGGTGTTTCGTGCGCCGCATTTATTCTTATTTCTTTGGTCATCTGTCTGATGATTCGCAACAGTGAAAAGCAATGTACATGTTGGAAACAGCGCCGTCGTCCGAATTCTGCTAGAGTGAACGTACCAGCAGACAACTTGACGACATACTCTTCCCATCTGCCACCATCATATTCTGACTGTTATCAAATGCCCGAGTCTATTTTGGGCACCTCAACCAACCAACCTATTAGACCGTCGACTGGTGCAAGTGAGAGCCGTGTCATGTTTACTGATAGTTCAGGCTTAGGCTCAGACATTTTCGACCTGCCGCCTGCTTATGAAAGTGTAGTCCATGGAAAAAAGTGATCGAACCCAATATATATTCATTCGAATTTGATATTTTAAATTATAACGTAGTGTGCCATTTGGTGTATGAAGTAATGCTGCTTTACTACGCAAATTCGGCAATGAGCGCTAGCTGTGGGATAAACAGATCCCATGCAAGTTGTACAACGTTAAATTACACTAAATTCAGGTATTATTAATATTTTTGAGAAACCTAATGTAGCACCTAGTGGACGTTCGTTCTGAAAACTGGATAGATCAAACACAGGTTTCTAACCACGTCAAAAATTTGCCTTGATTGCGTCAGCGTAGTTATATAACGGACTTTCGCCAAAAGTAATGCAGTGAAAAACCTGATCTTTAACTTAGCTTTTAAAAAAGTCACCTGAGCACGTTAACTACTCTAGGTTTTCAAAAATTTAAACGAAGTTAATACCTGAGTTTAACGTTCTTTTAACGTATAATGTAGTTTAATGAGCACAACTGTGCTACAATGCACGTGAAAATAGTATGCATGGGTTATGCATTTTGCGCGCGTTTGAAAGCCACGTACTTCTCCCAGACACCACTCTCTTAAAGGCGGTCCCTACCTTCACATAATCTACCGTACTGTGACAGAATCCCCTTTCAGTTAGTACCCCTCAATTGCGCTCCTCTCAGGGCAGTTCGAAAACAAAAGCCGCTTACAAATTGAACACCTGGGGACTCAATTTTAATGTCGCTGCCCAAATGCAATGGTCACCACGCCATATTAGCCTCGGTATACCACTTCAATTATGACTGATCTTTAATTAATATAGTCTTCAATTTAATCAAGTGCAGTCATGCTTAGTGGTATCGAGCATAGTATTTTTTGAGCAGAGCTGTATTACTACTGTATTATTTCAAATCCTTTCAACCGCGTGTAAAATACGATAAGTGGTGACAATCAAAATGGTGCATCCCACAGTCTATCTTACGTACAGGACAAACATAGTATCTAACGATAATCACGTTTAACGATCGAAATTTGCCGGTGCCGAGAATGATCACGCGAACGATTTCTGACCAAGATCAGCGTGACGTCACGCTTTATAAACATCATTGTAGTGAGTGATAAGACCACAAGCATGCAACTTTGCTTCGTCTGACAACTTAGTTGCCTTAGTTCGACAGCTTCGTTCGACGTCTTTGTCTATTTAGTAATCCATACTTCTTGCGGAACGGTACTCGTAATAACTACGTACCAGAAAATAACTCTAATAGCGCGGTTTCATATGGCAGGTGAGAACTTTGCGGGCCGGTGTTTCATTTCGTTGGCACTTGAAAGTCAAAGAGTGTGCTGTACTAAGTAATTAAATTGAGATACTGAATGCAAAAAGGTCTCAACACGAAAAGCAAAACGCAAAATTTCCGCGCCATGGGTTCTTGGTGTTTACGTTAGGTTTATATTATAACAATGACCATTTGACCGATCGTCATCTTTGTGCTATGCTTTTCATCATCATTAGGAAAAATGATGATTGATCAAATCATCACAGGTATAAACCTAACATTTTGTACTGAACCATGTGCCATTTTCCGAATTTCGCCTCCCTTGCGGCATAGCGATGTATGGTTTGGGGACAAATATGAAACATATTTACCTTCGGAGAGAAAATTGGCACTGTCAAGCCACAGTCATAAAATTTAGTCAACACTGTCTCTCAGTTGGTGCCGACCAGTGCGAAAGTTTGAAGGGCAGTCATAACAGAGATGGGCGTCCCGAACCGAAGGGGTCTGGTCGGTTTTGACGTTTTGGGCAGCCCAACCGATGACACTTTGCCGCGTAGTGGCGGGAAATTTTTTGATTTACACTCTGACCAGGGCGTAGGGCACGTAACCCACACCCTGTTTTGTACCTCCCCCTTATAGCGTTGTTCCGTAAGATAATCAACATCGATAACTGAGTATCGAAGATACAGTGTAAATGTACTCCCAGAAATTTTGGGTGTTCATCTCTGTTTAGACTTGATATTATTAGGTACTGTAATTAAGCTATTGTTATCGGTGAGACAGGCACAGATTTCTGTCTTGCCATCGGTAAGGTAAGTTGAAACCCGTGCCATGTCTGATTCGTATATCTTTGCTGACCTCATCAACGGCAACAACTAAGAAGTACTAATTTTCAGCCATGGTCTCTGAAATAGTTGAAGTAGAAGTCAAACGTTTGCCAGGCATCACAGGAGCATGGAATAGTTTCTGCATCCATCCTGACGGCTCGATTGCCTTCCTTTATGACGACAACACTAATTCTATCTTTAAAATCAATATGAATACGGGCGAAAAAACTTTTATTACAAGAGATTCGGGCCCCGTATACGATCTTATTGCGATTACGCGAACATCTGACTCGGAGTCGAAGTTGTTTATCATAGCCATGACAAAGAATGGTGAAACAGACAAGAAGTTGCTTTCTTTTTACTTGCATAATAACATATTGACTATCGCGGATGAATTTATTCCAAGAATTGATACTGAATTTCAAGCTCAGACATATTTTCACAAAGACGAGAAGGGTCGAATTTTTCTTTTGTCGTTTGATCGAAATACTCGTATACTCCATGAAACACGATTTTTCTATGCAGAAAAGATTGAAGTCGACAATAACGGGAAAATTAGTACGCTGTTGTTGGCCTCAAAGATGGCAATAAAGGGCAGTTGGCTTTTCCCTTTTGTTAACTCAAATTTCTGGTATTTTATTCCAAGCCAAAATAAAGACAAGACGAAACTACTCAAAGTATCGCTGAGCAACAAAGCGTCTTCTGAGGTCTACGTCCAGAATTATTGTGATATTTGGAATATTTCTACGTCAACGACATCTGTACTGCAGTACATTAATGGTGATGTATTATTCTTTGACGATAAGAACGTAGAAAATTTGCTACTATTTGAATTTGAAACACGAATTTGGCGAAGAATTAGTATCAATATGAAAGAACATATCTTTGATATCGACTTTGTGTCAAGACTGGCTGCTGATGAAAACGGTGACTTGTACTTGCATGGTCAGTGTCGCAATGATACTTGCGAGGACAAGGCGCATTTCTTCATCATAAAGTACAACGGACAACTGGTATGTTAATGGAAAGGCAACTCGGTTGCTTGCATAACTTAGAGTGCCATCAAGGGTCAAGCTAGGAACGGAAAACTGACAGGGTTATTTCACCGACCAGGGTGACAAACCCAAAATTTTACTTTGGGGTACAGAGCGTTATTTGTTTTCATGCATTTCCACAGTGAAGATGGTAACATCAACAAAGAGAAAGCAAGAGAATATCAATACGCATGTAACAATGTTCGTAACCATTTTTCACTATGACTAGATTGTATTTTTAGGTCTCGAATGGAGATAACCAGCCTGTCCCATCGTCATCGAAGAATACTGTAAATGAGACCAAGATTGAGAAGGAGTGCAACGAGACAACGAGCGTCACTTGCACGCTTAAGCTAACGGACTACATCAAAAATCAAAGTAGAAATCTAGTCATTGCTTAACCTATATATTATAACCAAATTTTAATTCAGGAAGACGGTTAAAAACAAAGGAAATTAAACAAATTGCCGGTTCAAAAGCTTTGCAAAGAGAACGACCACTTCCTCCGCAGCGGCCGTCCCCGCCGTCACCGTGGCAGCTACCTTCCCCTCCACCGTCGCCTCCGCAGCAACAACCTCCTGTCCCACCCCATGGAGCTGGTGGTTGGGTTGGAAACAGATTTGGTAGCAATTTGCGCGTCCATCCCGATGGATCAATCATCATTCTTTTTGATGAAAAGAATAATCCACTAATCCATGTAAATCTGGCCGCACGTCAAGAAAAGGGCAAAACTGATTCCGAAAATATATTTGATTTAACGACATTTGTTGCTCAATCGTCGAAGGTGATCATTCTTGTTTTGGAATATAGTAAAAAGCGAGAACCAAGCAAGTTGCTCTTGACTTCGCTTCACTACAACAATGACTCATTGGCTGTTATTGATGAACACTGGATGCATCGGTATGCTCATTCACACTCTCCTAACTAAGAATGCAAAATCCTATCTGATCCCTTAGTGATAATTTGTGTGGGGGTAAACCGCAAACCCTTCTATTTGATACATCTGTGGTTCTTAACGGGACCTATTCTGTATTATCTGGAAATTCGGTGACTGGCGATTACAATTGAATGATTGCGGTTGCGGAGAGGGATAAAGGATAAAGTAAATTTGTAAGTAATTTTTTGGGTTATGGAGGATTTTCGACATTTTTCTAGCAGCTTGCCGCTCGGCAAGAATTGTATAGATATGGGGCTAGATGGCAGCTGGTAGGTTAAGCAGAAACACTTTTCCTCCTGAAAGGGACATCCTACAACCGCTGAAAGAAAGATTGCACCTTTGTGACGAAATTTCTTTTGTGCTACAAACCCGTTCCCTTTTCTAAACCATTTTCTAAAGCGAGGTGATCTTCTGAGGTATCTCCTTTCTATATGTTTCCCACACAGGACTGGCACTTCATTTTTCAATGATAATCATAAACACTATGCCATCGAGACAATTTCTATACAATGAGCATCATTTTAGAACCGATAGTGAATTTTGGACTGCTGATACTTATTTTAACAAAGACGAAAAAGGTAGATGCTACATTATGTCATGCGACCGGAAAGATACAACTTTCTTCAATGCTACTAAAGTTGATATTGACGACACCGGAAAAATCAAAACAACTTCTATTTTTTCCTCAATACTGACAATACACGGTGATTGGCTCCTTCCATTTATCAACTCCGAATGTGTCTGCTTTGCTTCGAAACAAGATAAAAGAAAGTTGAAACTTATCAAAATTCCGCTGAGCAATCGAATGTTCACTGCAGTTAGGATTCAAAACGCAGTCCGAGACTGGCCTAACGCTGGTTTATCTTCGTCTATACCTCAAGTCATCGGTAGTACTGTCTTCTATTTCGTCGATAACAGGGTCGAATATAAAATGGTTCTTGACTTGAAAGCGCTCTGCTGGCGGAACATCATTGACGGTATCAACAATCCCTTCGAGAATTGCAAACTGTTAAGATTAGCAGTTCATGATAAAGCTTGCCTCATTTATTACGACTGTCATAAGACAGTTTCTGAACCGCTCGAATCGCAATTGCGTGAAGCTCTAAATTTGAGGCCCGAAAGAGATAACAATATTCCTTCTGACTCAAATTCTGACGTCACAACCCCGACATCCAGACCGCCTATTTATGGTCCTGAATATGAAATTTGAGTTTCCTTCAAAAACTAAGCTGCCGTTGTAATTTAGTGTTACTTGTTTGTGATAAACGTTATTTCTCTTTTGAGAGAATTCAAGGTCATACCAGTATGGAAGATTGTTAGATGATTGACGTTTCTCCACTCATACATTATTTGTTGTGGTTAATGTATTATGCGCGTTCAATCATATCCGAATCGCTGTTTTTTATCGCATAATTCACGATTTGACTGTGTCAGAGTTCGAAGCAGTGTTGTTTCGGTAAGCGTTATCGAATTTTTCTTTACTGAGTCTTACCGAGTTTTACTTTATCGAGTCTTACTTTACCGAGAATACAACTTTTTTACGGAGTGGTGGCAAACTCGGTAAACTCCGTAAAATAGAATTGATATAAGCGGCCGCCTAATGACATTGGCGGAAACTTCGAACAGCTGTCAAATTACCGAGTTTGCCGCTCTATAAAAAAGTTGTAAACTCAGTAAAGTAAAATAAAAGTTTGCCGAGACAACACTGGTTTCAAAGTCGAAAAAGATTAGAAAGTGTATTTTTTGTGTCAGTACATTTTGTGAAATGTGGTTGAGTCCAGATTTTGATTATATCCAATTGAATTCTGACAGTGTTGCATTTTAAGAGGTGATCGATTACCATCATGGCGAATCTTCTTAATGAACAGATTCCCCGAGATCAAATAGAGCAGTACAGCAACTCGGTTGGGCAGAGGTGGCGCATTCTATGGACATCAGAAGTAGCGGTATATCATCCAAGGCAGTGTTCGTATCCAGGAGATCGTTGCTTAGGAGGTGAAACACACTAGTTTTTGCGCAAGGGTGCACAGGAGCTTAGGACCCGCTATTAAGTCGCCGGAAAATATTTCAGGCTCTCCTCCACTTTTTGGAAAAGCGTCCCATCTGGCTGTCAGCCCTGCGTTTAATCCGGTCGGCGCACTCCCCTGATGATGGCGGTATTTACTATTGTATTACAGTGATGAAGTAAACATGAGTGCTGTATCAAAAAAAAGTCTATCATCCTCATTTCCTTGCATTATGAATACAGGAAAGCAAATCGTAAGACTCAATCGAATATTCTACGTTGCAAATGCCGCTTCATGATATCCATGACTATTACTTGATAGGCTGCTTTATTTTACATGAGAATTGACGATAGCAGAGTTTATAAAGCAAAATTAAATCATCAATCAATGCACCATATGAAATACAGTTGCTGGCAGCAGAAAGAGAGACGTTCATGAGTGAAGCACTGCTGCTAATGCTATCACTTCTTCATTTTACGTTCCACCTTGCTTTCTGTAATACAAATATATCTATTAATATTATTCACAATGTGCCAATACCGTCAAAAACGCAAACAATGAGACGAAGGCGCGAAACAATAGAATTTTCAGGCGAAAGCACGATTTTCAGTAACTTTTGAGATTTAGGATAACGTTTAGGTTAAAGCTTAGGTTTAGTTAAGACAAAAGATAAAGTTAACTTACTGGCATGCTCCACTTCCACCTTCGCGTCATGGGCGGCCTCTTTAATTGCATGTTTGGCGTCGTGAGCGGCTTCCTTTGTCTTGTCGACTAAATGTTCAAAGTGGGAGTATTAAATAAGAATCCAGAGTGTATGACGTCAGTAAAACTGAGGTTGCAGTGAAATGAATCAATATAGAATTGTGGATGAATCTACACTATTAGTTTTACAAAATGATCCCATAAAAGTACATACCGGCGTCATGAACCTTTTCCTTGGCATCTTCCATAACGGTAGGCATTTTGTTGACGAATTGAGTACAGTCACAAATTGATTCAGTTGTACAAATTCAGAAGAATGTTCTGCTTCAGCGGACATTGCTCCGCTTTATATAGCATCGATGTTCGTTCGTGCATCAGCGTGTCCGCCGCAGACGCGGGGCGTTCGAAAACAAGAAGCAAACGTAAACACTCCGACGTCACGTAAACAGTGTGGCATCACTGAACGCGTTTAGTCAATAACCGCTTTGTCTGCGGCTCCCGCTACCATCAGACTCACGCCCCTTACACTTATTTAATAATGATCAACATGTTTACAGTTTGGTAGTGGCAGAGATGGATACATTTAGGGTACCAACAGGCTTGGGCCAGAGTGCCTATGACGGTATATTCATAGGAATAATAAGCGTTTCTAACCGCGATAATATCTTGTGTAAACCCCAAAAAGTTGTTTGTCGTTACGTGGTGAACACGTTTCATAGGTACTCTAAAAAATTCTGAATCCTATCGGTTCAATCGCCCTTGCTCTCCATAATAATTCAGTACTTGCCATTTGCCAGGCGCGTAGCCAGAAATTGGAAACCGGAGGGCGGACGAAATCGATAACCAGGGCGAGCAAGTCGACACGTTTTAAAGGGGGGATCGTTATAATTTTTTTCGGACCTCCGAAAACCGGGGGGGGCAAATCCAAAAACTGAGGGATAATGCCCCCCGCGCCCCCTCCTTCAGCTACGCACCTGCCATTTGCAACCTCAGAAAATGAGCCACTATATTTTTGCCTGGAAAAGACGCGTTGCAATTCATGCGGAACTGTTGTGTCTGTTGTCTGTTGTTGTCTGTTGTCTTTGTGTCTGTTGTGTTTGTTCATGTCTGTTGCGAAGAAATATCTCGTTCATGAACATAAGCGGTATATTGACAGTAAAGTAACACAACATTCAAACGATGAGCCCATTCATCATTTCACAATAAACATCAAAAATCAGTTTCTGCTCTTGTCTTGTTCTTTTGTGCGTGCTTTTGCATTAGCCGCGCATACTGAAGGCGAATATAGTCGCCTTCAGCTTCCGCAATTTCTCGTTCAATCTCGCGTACGTCGCATTTCGTTTGCACCTCCTTTGCCTGAAAGAAGAAACGGTACAACTTCCGATAACCAAACGTCAACGTCAGAGAAAATGACAAATCCACAACTAACTTTAAGAGCTTCGTATTCGCGCAAGTTCAGGGCATCTTCGGCAAGCTCTGCAGCAAGCTGTATTTCCTTCACTTGGTACTGCTCGTTAGCCAATTCAGTTTTCAGATCGGCGACCTTCTGGGAGGCGATAGCGATGTCCTTTTCAGTCACGTGACCAGTAATCTTATCCTTTACTTCTTGAGCCAGCTCCCTTGTCATTCCGGCTGAATAATTTGGCTTAAGTTTAACGTTAAGGTCTTTAAGAATTTTTTTTGCTCTCGTTCGCTCCAGTATTGTCTTAGTGTCAGTCAGTTATATTGACATGATTTTAGAGGGGGTACTGAGAAGTGACTTTGGGAGGGTGGCATACTCCCTGTCCGTTGCGCCATCCCCAAAGTCAGGGCCGAACAATAGAAGAGGCCCGCGTGGCCATGTCCTAGGCGCCCCGGGCAGCGCTCCCCGAGGAGATCCCCAGCGGCTCCGAGGGGCCCGCGATCTAACTTTGGGTGCCTCAAATCCACTCTACCGCTCTCGCAACATCGATTGCGGTCAAACATGCTATCCATTATACTAGAACGGAGTATGAGTCTTGCGCTTCACAGGAGCGTTATGATCCTTCTAATGTATTCTTGTTACTTACCAACTTCATGGAAGATACCCTTGGCTTTGTCCGTCAATGAATTTCTACGACCGGCCGTCGGATGACGCTCTGATTCGATCTCCTTATCTTTCTCGAGATTCCTCGCCATCGCCGCAACCTAATAATGATCATTTTGCATTATTCAATATTTGAACGGGATCAAATTTTCCTTACTGCTTCATTTTCTTCGTGACCATGGACCATTTTCGGTCCGTACGTCAGAATGTGAGTCATATCTACCCAACCAATTTATCTTCTCATAAATAAAGAACAGTTACTTCGCTTCAATCAGATACACTGAAAGCTCTTACCTTTTATATCGCTTTCTCGGCTGTTTACTTCTCGGAACGAGCTAAACAACAATTATAGGGTCACGCGCCGCTGCAAACGCGTCTATTTTTAGTCGATCGCAGTGCTTCCTTTCTGAATCAATTATGCATTGCGGCTTGCGTGTTTTGCGTATGTCTCCAGACGCATATTTGTTTGGCGTTGTCTGGGTTGCGGAGCTACAGATGGATCGGTGCACTGGACCGTAGACTGAATTACTTGAAGCACCGACCAAATTTAGCATTTGTGCGCCGGACCCCATGCATAATCTGGTAATCTGAAAATGGTGCAATTTACTTTTTCTACACGGACTCATCCCTGACGATATGATGCTTACACAAAGCTGATTCCTTTTCTGCGCAATTTTCTTCCAAAGGAATGCAGAAGGCCCAACAGATTGTGGTATAGGTTTGTGTTCAGTTCAATATGCCGATCCCGACGACCACCCACCCTATGGTTAAGCATAGCTATGACGTCATTGTGTCTCGCATGAGTCACAGGCCCTTCGCGACCCCTTCCACCTCCCAGAGCGTGACGAAATTTATGACACGGGATTGGTTTCTGGTTTGCTGAAGAATGCCGTAGAAATTCTTTCCGTATAGTAGCGTCATAGTAGTTGTCCTTGACGTTGGAACAGGTTGCTGACAAATTTAGGAGAAGAGTTCAAACAGGATCTTTAGTTTAAATATGGACTCTTGAAATGTGCTGACAGACTTACGTGTGACTAGGTATAAAAGCCATTGCAAATTGTGACACAGCCCGTAGTGTCAGTGATATTTTGTTGACCCATTCGCATTTGAGACCTTTGCTAGTTGCTTTTGCTGTCTGAAACATGCAAGCCGTTCTGGTTATTATTTTAGCAGGTAGTTACTTATTTAATTTTTTGCTTTAATAATGATGAAATCCATGTTTTAGTCTTTGTTACCGAAGCATCATCAGATCATATCACACGTGTCGAACGCACCGTTGCTCATTTAGATAATGTCGTAGTCTTACGACACAAGCGAGAACAGTATGAAGTTTTCATTTTTGTCTCCTTTGAATGCTTTCGTGTAGTTTTGGAGGGGAAGGTGCGTTGATATTAGGTTGCGATCAGTCCTATATGTTCTAATTAGCATTGGTATTAGGACCCTACGACGGGATTTTTCCGAATAAACTCCACTAGCTCTAAATTTTTCAATTTAGGGCCAACCCTGAAAAAATCGGCTATTTTTGAGAAAATTTTCAATTTGCATAAACAAAATGAGTATTATTGATGTCCTCACGAACTGCATTCATGGTCAGACATTAATTTTTAAGTATACACTGTATGATTTCCAGAACTGGATCCCGAGATTGCTTTGAGAAATGCGAGAAAAGTCTTGAAGAAAGCGTCAGAAACAAAGGTTTATACGTCAATAATGCTGGTTCCAACCGCATTTTGAAGGATAAGGCTGATTTTGAGGTGGAGTGCAAGTGAGTTGCTAATTTCTTTAAATGATAAACGAGTTCTTACCACAGTCTTAAAATGGATGCGGCTTGTTTGAAGGGCTTGGGTCAGCAAGTTCAAAACTCGAAATAAAATCATGGATCCTGCAAATGGCATCTTGTTGAATTTGTTGAATAAAGGCCTATTTTGAACCTTTATGGATATTACGGATTCGTAAAACTCAGCCTACCTGTATGCCTTTATATACTCGTACACCAATCGTTTCAGTGAGTTCAAAAAGAGCAAGAGCTGTTTTGCAAAGTGCGATGGCTTTTCCGCCATCCTGGAAGTTAACAAGGTTCTCTGCGAGCAAAAAAAGAACGGTTCGTTGTTAATCTGATTTTCAGCTGAGGCGTGCCCTCGGTGTCCGATTTTAGCTACATCATATTATCGAAAAGCTATGCCGATTCAATAACGGATCAGTTCCAAATTTTTTCTATCGCTTGAATTTCTAAGCGCCATGATAAAGAGAAGTCAAACTTTCCCTGAACCCATGAATCTTCTTTTCTGAACGCTGATGAATTGCAAAGTATTTCGCGCAAAAATTTATTTCAGAATTCACCGAGCATTTACCCTGTTTTCTACGTTTCAAGACCCAAGAAATCTCTCAAGAGGCTTTTAAAAAAGCTTGCGATGGGAAGTGTGCATCGGAAGAAATGGCAGTAAAAAATATATCTCATAGCAAAGTAAAAGCGCTGTCCGATATAATTCAAGCCATGTGCAAGTAAGTCTCGGTCATGACCAGAGAAGGGCACCGGGTGAAGGGGATATAGAAGCCTCCCAGAAAAATTCGAAAGGATTTGGGAAACTGACGTAGGATCTTGAAATATGTTCGCCACGTAGTGACGAAATTTTTTTGAGGTTTGCACGGAATAGAACGGGATTGGATTATCTGGATGTTAACCCCGCAGATGGTAGGCGATAACCTACCCCATATCAAAGCCGTGCCCACCTCTGATCCTGACACTCGCTTTTTCTCCCGTTCTTGCACATTTCCTTTTGAAACTGTAATGAAATATTTTTAGGTTTGTTGATTGCGAAGTAAACTGCACCAATGAAGTGGTTATCCAGCAATGTCCCGAAGATCCTAAATTTGGCGCTTTATGGAGACCGGTCGGCAGATTGCTCATTCAAAAGGCATCGATCGATGAAATTAAAAAAACCAATGCTTTCCTTGGCACATCATTGGCGTCCGAATGCTTCAAGACTGTTTCACCGGCAAATGGCCGTTAGACAGACTGTCGTATATTAATTAATCAGACTATCATAGGCAGATATAGTTAAACTCAAAATTTTCGATCCCCTTGCGAGTCTCTCGATTCATTTGGCTTTGTCTGACGTTTCGTTTTGTTTATGTACTGTATTACAGAAATAAAAATGCAATAGAAATCATACGAAATTTAAGTACTGGCGTGACGTATCTGCGACTTCTTGAATCGTGGCGATGGCGGGAGTTCTTGCGATTTCTTCGCTACTTTTGAAGGATTTATGGTGGCTAGCGTCGACGACGTGTATCGTGAAAGCAGGCACTCTTTATGGGCATATATTTAACAGATGTTGAAAGTTGGGAGGGGATTCCAGGAAACATTTTCATAATTAGGATAAAAATTGGCGAGTATTCTCAAATGTGGACATTTTACCTGATTATGGAAATTTTTTAACTTTCGGCTAATTTGCAGGGGTGTAAAGTTTTTCTCGAGTTGGGTATTCCCAGACATGCCCCATTTATACATATGTGAATCAGTGCAAATTTCAATTCTTCTAAAATTCACCGCTGCCGACGATTGCAAAGTCGTAGAGCGATCGCATTTGCATTCCGAAATATATGCGTTTGCATGCTTCTCTTGTTGTCAATAATATAATTCAGCGCACGGAAATGGCAATATGTCTCTCATATCCGGGTTCAATTCTACGTATTTTAATGCCCTTCCATGGTTAGTATTTAGCCGTGCTGCTATGTGTTGGTAAGGTGCCGCCTTGATTGCTTAACGTACCGCATATTTGCAAAGGCTCAGACCGCTATGCGTCAGCAGGTACTCAC
>JAQGAX010000554.1:0-15634 GCA_034698105.1 Plectus exinocaudatus
TTCAGTTTCGGCGGATTTCTGAAACAGTGGTTGCCATTCTCTCTGATCGTCGGTTTGATCGTCATATTCCTGCTCGTCGCTCCAAGAGCATTCTAAAACAATGGAAGACTCAATGTTCCACTTTATTTCATTTACCAAAATGATCATACTCTTTTATATCGCATTTTACGTGACCTTGTAAATTAGACATTTCTACTTTCAATCGAAATCGCTAAATTTAATGGCGATCAAAGGGTCGTAAGCAAACTCATTGCAGTTCTTCAAAACCTAAAGGAGCACAAAAGATCGATTTTGTCAAATAGAAACCATAAACCGAAATATAACCATTATTCGATTGATGGTGTTGCTGTGGTGTTACATTTTTTAACGTTGTGAACATACTCTGTTTGTGATGAAATGTTATATGGTTCTTGTGCTTTATTCGTATTTTCCATTTGTTGCCTGTGTTAAACCGAATACTTACTGTTGCAATAAATATTTATTGTCCTGCCGAATTCCAGTATTTGTACGTTACGACGTTATTTCATGGTCGGGATTGCCGACTTACATGACTTTCATTGGATTTGATATTTGTTGCCTAGTTGAACTGGTAGCGGCACCCATTCGATTTTCAAAACTTAGTGCATCGAAGTGACTTAACAGTGGAACAGGGACTTATTGATAAGAAAGCTAGCGGTCGTTTATTTCGTGTAGTCACTTTTGGTGCCCCTAAACCTCGTTTCACCGTAGTCTTAGCTCCAGTTGCGTTTATTTTCTTATTTACAACGCATTTGTCGTATTTATTCTAATAATACGATACTCTAATAGCGTGACCCACTCTAATACTTCTCATAATGTATTGTAATAATGATCTCTAATAGTATGGCCCCTAGAGAGGGACTGAAAACAGTGGGATCGGTCGTCTTATTGTAAAAAATACGGTAGTTTCATTTCAGTTCATTGTTTTGCCTGAGCAGGTATTACTGTAATCATTGCAATTGTTTCTTTTAGCCCACAGACGAAGAAGACGACGAGGAGGAGGCAGAATGGTTCGACTGACGTCGGAGCTGATCGATGACTCGAAGCAGTACATTAACGCCGTCAACGACCGCGAACTCAGTCTGCGCGGATGCAAAATTCCCGCTATCGAGAATCTTGGCGGAACTCGGGTCAGCTTCTATTCATTGCCCTCAGGGCCAGTTGAGCTTAACCGCCGAATGAATGAAGGGGAAGGGTTGTCTGGTCAGGTAGCACAGTCGGTAGAGCACTCGCGGCCTATGCGAAAGGGCATGGGTTCGAGTCCCGCCTTGGGTGGTCCATTTTTTTTCTCTTCGCTCACTCAGGGGCCTGTTTTATAAAATTGTTGAGAATTAAGAAATTGAGTTTGCTTTAATTTAACACGTGAAGAATTGAGACTCAGATGAAGAAATCCAACTGAGTACCAATTCTTCACGTGCTAAAACAAACGAAATTTCTCAATTCTCAACAGTTTTATGAAATAGGGCCCAGGTTGTTCAAATTGTGCCGAAAACCAATGTTTTATATCAAACTATTCATTTGCGTTCTTTTGCTCAATAGTCTGCCTATTCTTTTATTTGAAAATTTGGTATACTTGCATTACAGTAGTTTTTCTTTTCAGAACCAGTTCGACACAATCGACTTTGCGGACAACGATATTCGCAAGTTGGACAATCTCCCCGTACTTTCACGGTTGAAGACGCTGCTCTTGCACAACAACCGAATTCAGTGCGTTATTAAATTTTTACAACTAACGTAATACATTATTTGGAATTATTCTTCAAGTGTTTCACTAATTTTTGAACTGAGCCTTGCCATGTGGAACGTGATCATTGTTTAACTTTGCTTACTTTTCAGGCAGATTCAACCGACGATCGGCGACGCGCTGCCCGGCCTGACCACCCTCATTCTCACCAATAACAACATCTGCGAGCTGGGCGACCTGGAGCCATTGTCCTCGCTGCCCAAGCTAGAGTACCTATCGTATGCTTTTCCTTGTTTGACATTTAAAACTGCAGGACATACAGAAGCACAGAAGCACCTAATGCTTTAAGGGCTGATTAGAATTATCGGGATTCCTCCATAGCCGAATTTTCCCATGCAATTATCAAGAATATATTATATCTTCGAC
The DNA here is from genome assembly GCA_034698105.1 of Plectus exinocaudatus. Lineage (NCBI taxonomy): Eukaryota > Metazoa > Nematoda > Chromadorea > Plectida > Plectidae > Plectus > Plectus exinocaudatus. Next base: position 2,129 of record JAQGAX010000554.1, read on the forward strand.
TGTTCTTGATAATTGCATCGGAAAATTCGAGCGCGCGACGAATCGTGTTAATTCTAATCAGCCCTTTATTGTGACAGCTGGAACAGAAAATACTGGTTGCGAGCGTTAATATAGTATTTATTTTTGCTGAGTGATAGAACATCTGTTTCCAGCCTTATCGGCAATCCGGTTGTGCACAAGCCGCAGTACCGTCTGTTCGTCATCTTCAAGTTGCCGCAGGTCCGAGTGCTCGACTTCAAGCGAATCCGACTTGCGGTAAGAAATTTCTATTTGTTGGCTTCACTGACTACTTTGTTCAACGCATGGAATCAACGGCATTTTATGACAGGACGTAATGAAGGAACGTAGTTTTGCCTGTTTCAGGAGCGAACGGCGGCGAAGTCGATGTTCAAGGGCAGTCGGGGCAAGGCGCTGCGCAAGGAGGTCGTGAAGAAGTCGCGTCTGATCGAGGCCGACGAGCCACAGCCCGTCCAGAGCGCAACTCTTCCGCCCGAGGACGCGCTCAGAATCAAGGTTCGTGACTGATTGAAATTCTATTTGTTATGTAGCGCTCTGGGGGGAGGTCTGAGACCATCTGTTGCGCGGTCGTTACGCTATAACGTTATCACTGGAGCCTACAGCCGCGGTCCTGGGGCGGGGTCCCAGTCCACTACAAGTTACAGTCGAACCCGGATGTAAGAGCTGGCACGGGAAATCGAAAAATGGCTCTTATATCCAGGGTACTCTTACATCCGGGGTCAAATAGTATAGCACGGAAATCAAAATGCCTGCTCTTACATCCGGGTTCTGCTGTATCACTATACTTAACCATACGAAGGGGATCGCTGGGACGATCACTGAGGGAGGGGAGTCGGAAAAAGCCAAAAATCGCTTTAACATAATAATGTGTTCACCCCCTGCCAGCACTAACAGCATCTCATTCTTCATTTGTACTCACGACATTCTGAACTTTAAATCGTTTCAGGAGGCGATCGCGAGCGCCAAGTCACTTCGAGAAGTGGAACATCTGCAGCAGATGCTCCAGAGCGGTCATATCCCCGGCAAGGCGGTCGGCAGCAACGGCGCTGCGGCGGCCGCCGACGAGCCGGAGATGGAGACGGAGCACTGATCTTGTTGATGGCGTTGTTCCGATTGTTCTGCACGATTGTTAATTCGGTGTAGCTGTTTTTCTTCTTCGATGTGGCGTGACTTTGTATCGAGACGTCAGGCTGATTGGTTTTTTACTTTGGAGTTTGTACGCAAGTCGCTTTGCGTTAATTGAATCGTGAGAGAACAGACAGGACAGATACTGCACTTTGGTCGGATATAAAATAACGCTCGTTCTATTGGCGTCGTTCAAATACCGTATAACAAATAGTAGTGTAGGGGTGACACTTTGCCACGAGTTGGATCGATAAACATTTAATGTAAACGGTTACGTGTCATATTCGGTAATTTGATTTATTTGGTAATTTGGTTTGACGGTCGTTAGGCGGACGATTTACCAAACTATCGACACGTGACCGTTTACATTACACGCATATTGATTCAACTCGTGGCAAAGTGTCACCCCGTGTACTACTATTTCTTATAATGCGGTAGTTAAAAGTTAATGTTTTCTGATGACTTCAGTCATCAGAAAACTTTTTGTTCACTTCAAATGCCCTTCAAAGAACAGACTGAATAGATACTACACTTCGATCAGTCAAAATGACCTGGGTGGCGTTCTTTGAACAGCGGGTATGACTGAAGATGATCCATTTTTATGTTTCGTTGTTGTTGTCACTTTGTGTTGGCTGTTTCTCGCAAGAAGAACGATTCTCGCGCATTTACAAGTGCATGATGATCGACTCATGAACTCAGGGGTTTGCATTCTATTCAGTGTGACGCTTCACTGTGCTGAAAAAATCTATGCATTGCAGAGCTGACACCGAAAATGTTTTGTTGGGAGGGGGGGGGGTTACAGTTCAGGGAACAGGTTCAGCAATCGAACAATTATTTTATTCAGTGCATTCCAAAGTGCTTTCTTCTCTATATACCATTGACTTTTTGTATACCAATTTAAAATATACCGTAATCAACACCGAGGCGCATACCAATGATTATAGCGCGCAGATGCCATGTAAGTTTCGAAAAGCACAAAAGATCACTTTTTTAGAAAGGCATCACGTACACATAAACACAAATATTCTGCGTACCCCCTGCTGAGACTAATCGTATTCAATAGATACTGACTTGACTGATTCTTGGCGAGCGCACTTCCCACGTCTTTTCATGTGATGGACGTCACTGGTATCATTTGACCTTGGGTGATACGTTGCTCGTCACACATAGCGTACATTGCGCAATTCTAAGTTGTTATCAGTGCAGTAGTTCTGCTAACTGTAACATAGCTTAACTCTTTCACCTGACTTTGGCAAACACCGTCAACGCCTACTGTCTTCCAGAATATTCAGCAAACAATAACTTCGTCCTTTCTAAATTTCGACGAGTTGCGAAATCGTTCGTTTGTATGACGAAATATGATTCAAAAAAGAAATGAAGCAGAAATGGGCACTACAGGGAGGGAATGTTCTCAAAGAGGTTCCTATTATTACCCTCATGCCCTCTTTAGGGGCCCTAAATTTTTTCGGGGACAATGATTCCCACCTTATGCGGGGTCTTTCCCCTCCTTGACCAACCAACCCATCGCACCCACCACTATATTGAAGCTTGAAGATTGAGCTCTCGTGAGATTCTTGAGATTGAGAAATTTACTACACACTTACGCAACAGAAATAACTGTTAATCAATGCTTACATAAATCATTAGAAAGATGACTAAATGAAAAGACATTCCGCGCTGATCATATGTAGACAAGGAGTCAGAGGGATACAAAACCCTCCAGAATATTTTTTATCGCATGAGACGGCTGATAGGACTGCGAAAGGGGGCGGTCGGAGTGAAAAAAGTAGTTTGTCAAGCTCATGTCTACGATTGTGCGGTTAACACTTGATAAATTGAAGGCTCGATGAGTGCCAGAGGGTGAGTTCTGGGGATTCCCCTCACCCCGATTTGGTTTCTGGCCACGCCCTATACGAACAAAATGGAATTATATATTACGCCCACCCCTAGACAGACATCGTAACCCTCCCTGCAAAGCCCAAAGTCCGTAATGATCTCTTGAATGCGCTATCCGCCCACAGTCACGCCCCGTCCGCGTTAGTTTGCTCAAGTCGCAGTTGTATGACTCACAACTCTGAGCGCCGTTTCGTTTTTGTAAGACACGGAGCGTTTACTCACTCGCTATACAAAGCATGCCGTATTCAAGCGCGACGATTCCTTATCAAATGGGTCTCAGGTGCAATGAGATCATCATACTTAAACATCCAAGAAGAGCAAGAGTATCAGTGGTTCGAGTGCAAGACAAACAGTCATGAGCATTTGTAAGAATTCGGCGATACTACACGAATCGACAAAGTGTGTCAAGTGAACATTTGAGGCGCGCAGGAAATTCTCGCGCCTAACAATTGGTTGAAATCATTCAGCACTATCTTATCAAAATGACGGACTTATCTACTCCTTCTTGTTTGGTGAATGGTGTGTTGCCACGACGTGATCAACTTATCGATCTTTTCTATTGCTATATCAATCTTTCGAACGATGCTGATCCGGAGACATTAATTCTGAATCCACCATTTAGTTCTTCGGCGAGATATTGCACAGTTCCAACTTCTGAGAACGCATCAGTTTCAAAATTTCCTCGGTCTGATAGAAAAGGATCCAAAGCCGAACAAAATGTTCTCATAAAAATTCAGGAAGATTTTTCACAGAAACAGATTGGAGGACGCCTGATCTACAACATTAAGAGTGATGACATCTGCAAGACAATTCCAGACTACATGGAACATCGTCGAGATTATATTGGTGAGCAAACTTTTTTAAAAATTCATATTTACTTATTTACTATTTACATATTTACTTATTTACTACTTACTTACTTATTTACATATTTACTAAAATTCATATTTATTTACTTAGTAAAAGATATGAAAGAAATATTTTTTGAACTAGACAGTTTTGATATCGTCGATTTTCTTCCCATTTTTGAATAAATTAGTGGTGGATATATTGTACAATCTTGTGGTCTCTCAAATTAGCTGTGCACCCCAAAAAATTGCTGCTGTTGTATGCCAGTGTAAATGCACATTTTAGTTTTGCAACGTGACGAAAATGTTTACATTTGTAGAGCAAAATTAAAGTATTTTTTCGAATCAAATTTATGTGCTTTACAATTTTTCTTCAATTTAAAAATTTGATCATTGCTGAAAATTCATCAAAACACTACTGTAGTAAAATGTGGCAAAATGTACTGCAATACATACAGTATTAATGCTGTTTCTATTCAGAAACTGAAAGGAACAAATTCTTTCAAAGAAGGATAGAGAAAAAGTCAACGAACAGCAGAAAGAAAAAACGCAATAAACGTCGAGACACAGAAAGAAGAATAGACAGGAAAAGCGGAGTGAAATTGAGCGACAAAATGAAAAAATTGCTCACTAATTTTCAGTTTGAGTATGTTTTTCTTCATCCGACTCTCGGAATCATCATAATTGAAGTGAAAGGTGGGAAAAGCATGAAAAAGAAAGCGAATGGTAACTGGAGTCAAGCCGAAGAGCAACCATTCAAATTGGGTCTTCTTTTCTACTTGATTACGGGACAGACATTGTCAAGTTGTGGAATTCCTGTTCGATTTGCTATGTGCTTTAAATATAACCGATTTCGAATTCTTGACTTTCCTACTGTCGAAACAGAAGCCAATCTTGTGGATTTCGACCAGAAACCAATGGAATTCAGTTTCGAAGATTACTGGATCATGTGTAAATCAAAAGCTTGCTCAAAGAATCTGTTTGAAAACGAACACTTCAAAGTATTTGCGAGCGCGCTTGTTTGTTATCGAGGAGAAGAATTTGTTGACGTCGAGCAAAATAGACATGTTTGTGGCGAGCTTATTCGAGAACAAAGTCTGTTTCCTTTTTTGCGACTTTACAGAGATGAAGAAGATGATCTTGCGCAATCAAACACTTATTCTGGATTGAATGTAAAGTTACAAAAATATCAAGTTAAATTTCCAGTACGCACTACTGTGTTTGGGAGATCGATTACACGCACGCCTGAGCAAAAAAGAGCGACTGAATGCAACGATGCGTATCAACTAATTTACGGCCCTCCAGGCACTGGAAAAACTTTCATTCTTCTGTATCAAGCTTGGCAACGTGCGATGATCAGGCAATCTGGAACAATTTTTCTGCTTACTCGACCGGAATATGTTCCTGTAATAGAATTATTCTTTATTGAACTGCATCCAACGATTGTTAAAAAGCGTAGAGACGCAAACCTAAATGATAATATTTTCATCGGGAATACTGCGGGACTGAAAAAGAAAGACAGAAAGAGATACTGTCTTATCATCGATGTTCGTGGAACTTTCGGTATGGAAAATGGCAAGTTCATTTTTAATAGCGCAGATGATGTGTACCGTGATGAGATGGGCACGAATGAGGCCTCGAAGAAACTTCTTGAACATCGCTTAAGTTACCCTGGAACAGGAAGAACCGTTTGTGCAGTTACAGGTGGTGCAGCTGCAGTTGATGATAACCAAATTACATATTTTACATCAGAATTCGACGAATCAAAAAGAAAATTGCTAAAGGTCACCCGACTAACTACTATTATGCGCGGATCAGTGGATATTGTTGAACATTGGAAAAAAGAACTCAAAGATTGTGATTCATTTCAACTTGGGCATTCCCGAGATTGCGGGCCTGTACAATTTTATAGTTGTACGACAACGAAGCAGGCGACTGAAACTATTCTCGAACACATTAAAGAGCTGACGTCTAAAAAAGTACCGAAAAATCGCATCGCAATAATAACGCAACACAATTCAGATGCCGAAGTGATACGAAATAATCTGGAAAAGGAAAGCATATTATCAGTAACGGCCATCGAGCAGGCTCACTTGCTCAGGAACGAAGCTTTAACGGAGCTTGAAAAGAATGGAACCGTTCATTGGACATCAGCGATTCGAGATAAAACAAGTTCGTTAACTGGTATTGCATCCGACTACATTGTTGTGGATGACATTGACAAAGTTTTTTCTTTTGAGTGGCCGTATGTTATCCTTGTTCCTGGGATTTGTCCAGACAGGTACGATTCTTTTTTGCTTTTGGCTGCGTCAAGAGCGATTTGCTATTTAAAAATTGTGCAATATAACTACGTTCAAGTTCAAGACATCATTGACGAATTGTTTACCCAAGGTTTGAAGAGCGATTTAAAACCAAGCTTAGACAACATGGAATGGATAACCAATGCCTATATGAAAGCAATAGAAAAAATGAAACTTGATTTCTATGGCACAGATGACGACAAGAAAAAGCATGCAAATTTTCATAGAATTTTGACCATTGTTCGGAATGATTATATTGTTGAAGGTGTCAACTTCGAAATCCACATGAACAGAATGTCAGCGATTCTTCCCTACGCAATCAATTTTTTCAAGATGATTCTATTAGTAAACTGTTTCGCTGTTCTTCAAAAGTCAGGTGAGGAAGACTTACATGCCGTTTGCATGGCGCTGTTGTATTCAAGAATTAGCATAGAACTGTATTTTGGTTATTGGTCATAATGAGTTCAAAAAGCGTAGGAACAGCTGCGGACATAGGGATTGGCGCTCTTAGAAACTATAAAAATTAAGTGGGGATGTATGCACTCAGAAAATTTTAAAATTTTTAGTATGTAGGGGTATGTAGCCCAGAAAAGTTTTTTGCACCCCTTCAGATGCTAACCTTTCCATTTTTTGGCTGATATTTATTTTCGCTTTCTATTCTTTATGCTTCTGCATAGAAACAACGACCGATTGATTTCTGGGCATATCCATAACTCTAATGCGAATGAATAACAGTATCTTAAATAATTACCTTAAATTTACACGTTACAATTTAAAAATTCACATCGTAATCTAACAATAAAAATGAATAAATAGATAAAAATATGTATGAATTAATGGATTATGAAAATTTATGAATTTATGAAAATTTGCAATACTCTCATTTTTCAGTTATCCGCTGATTAAAAATGAAAAGTTTTTGGCGCGCGCCTTGAACAAACCAAAAAACAAGGCCGAATCATTCAAGCAGAAAGTTGATAAATGGCGTTCTGAATTAGAAGTTGCAGCTAAACAATTCACTACGTATGGTACAAAAAGAAGGCTAATCTCTTCAGAAATGAATGCTGTGAGCGACGCAGCCATATTTTTAATGTTCGGTAAATGTCGAGGCGCGTAACGCAACAGTACAAGTGACAAAGCGGAGCAGAGCCTCAGAGATTCGGTTGCAAGCTTAATGTTCAACTTTTATTAACTGATCATTGACATATTATAGGACGTTCAAAGAGATTTGGAGAAATCTAAGATTGAGTTCTCCAGAGTTTTTGCCTTTCAAACCTCAGTACAGTTCAATTGATAATTACAGAAGCCGTTGCAAAAGATTATTTTTTCGTCTGCATGTGTCAAAATCATCTTAATTTTTGTTTCAGTAACGGTACAGGGCCGTGTCATCGTGGGAGCCATTGGAGCCACGGCTCCAGGGCGCAGGGCGGCGCTTAGTATAAAAGGGGGCGCCAAGGGGGCGCCGATGGCGTTCGAGGGGACGCCGAACGGGCGTCGATGGGCGCCGTGGCTCCAGGGCGCTTTGACGCCATGGCACGGCCCTGTAACGGTACTATTGTACACTGTTTATTATTTAAAATTTCAAAATCCCAACAAGCGTAGCTACAGTTTGCATCAGTGATGGAGTGGAATGAACTTCGAAGGGGATGAGTCGCAGAAGGAAAAAAACCAGTTTTGAGGCACCGAAATATGAAAGGATATGAAAAATCTGCTGAACATTAGCAATAATTTTTGATTACTGTACGTTCAACAAATTTTCCAATTATGTTGTTTACTTCATTGTACACTATTTCAATAGCATTTTGTTCAGTTTTCGCTACGATGTGATGCATGGAGGAATACAAATATCGTTTTATATTTTCATTAATGTTTATGCGCATAGTATGTTAGAAAAATAAAAAGATCACTAAAACTTGCCATGATCGAGGAGTTCATTCGGCATTTGGTAACGTATCCAAGGGCACGAGATAAAGAATGAACATTGTAGGGCTTTCCATAAATCATGAAACACTGCTTTTGGTACTATAAATCTCCATCGCCTCCCTTAACGCTGCGAACCTCCCTAAGCCCTCTAATCCTCTCCTTCCCTGTGTTGAAGCATCGCATACCTTCAAGGCATACATATAAGTGGTGGAGGTTGGAGGGAGGTTACCCCTACCCAACTCGAGAAAAAAAACCTGAAATCCCCTGAATATGGACCGAAAGTTTGAAAAATCAGATGAAAACAGACGAAAATTTAAGTTTTAAATTTCGAATTTCCGCCATAATTCGCCTGATTTTTAAAATATTTGATCCTAATTATGCTACTTTTTTCCCTGGACTCCCAACTTTCGAGATCTATTATATGTTTGCTTCAAATTTGTAACGCACGCGAATAGATCCCCGTGACCTTCCTCCTGTCCCAGCGCTACATAATTCATAATTTATAGATAATAGGCCGGTTTCATATCGCGTACTCTAGTTTTTAAAAAGTGGTACATAAGGGTTATGCTTTAACATTGCGAAACTTCAAACTAAGTATGCGATATGAAATCGGTCCACTAGCTTCGGGGTCAGTTTAGGCGGCTTTACCATTTTCAGGTCAAATCGAATCATTAACTTTGTAAATCCTCAAGCTTTCAACTCGTAGAAGATAATCGTAGAATGTGAAAGCCTTCGTATTTTTCGTAGAAACTCTCCGAAGTGGTGGGGGTTAGGTCGAGGTGGGTATGGAGGGTATGTCCTACCTCGAAAAATATTTTTAATTCGTGGAGTAAGTACACCTAGACACTTAAATTGTATCTTCTTAGATGCGGAGCAGAGTCAACCTTTGAAACCCTTGACGTTACACAGCTATGCTCTACCGTTCAAGTACCATTGCTTCACAGTTGAGCGATCAGGATTAAGATTGAATTTGGATCATCTGTTGATGTTATAATTTGTAAGAGGTAATATGATGCTAACAAACCGTGCACGAAGTGATTAAGCTGCATTGTGCAATTTGTAATCAGCTATCTTATCGCGCAAGCCGCTGGCTTTGTAATGTGAAATGGCACGGTGAAACGACAGCGAGAACGGCGTCTGCCACATAGTTGATCGCGACCGGAGAGTAACTGTCAATCATATAACGTCGCGTTTCTGGTTTAGGCAAAAGCTTCTCTCTTGAAACAAAGTTTGTGAGTTTTAGCGAAAAATCTATCATTGTTTTATGGCATTTGCGCAATATTTGTATTAGTTGCTCGTGATCGAAAAGTATCGAGGAATTCGCAGTTCGTATTGCTAAGTAAGTTTACCGCATCTAGAGTACACTTGCATAAAAGGCAGACATGAACGTGGAGCGTGGCGGGGCGACGTCTTCCCGTCCTCGGAGCAGTTTCTGAAATGTTGGACGTCACCCGCAGAAAAAACTAAATTTTAGTGTGCCGTTCTCCCAACATCCTTCGATCTCGCCGATGATGAAGTCAAGCAGATGTGGGCACCTGAAAATTTTTGGGGAACATAGAGCAGTGTATCTTCGATGCTCAGCCATCTTTCAATTTTCTGGCGAGCATGTATCCACGGTACCCCCACGCCCAAGTCTGAGAGCAATTGCCCACTTCTGTGAGAAGGGGGATGCTATCCGACTGCGTGATAATAAATTTTTGTCAAGTAATAGCGGAAAAATGTTAAATTTTGATAGAATGTGGTGCAGTTCATTTCACCCTGTGCTGTTCTCGAAACGCCGATCTGTTCCCCATGTCTACTTCTGAACAAGGAATAAGGGCTCCTCATGCTCTCGATAAAATGAATCAAACATTATCTGAGCCTCTTAAATTCTGAACCATCAGTAGAAACTATTGAATTGTGGACGATTATCATTTTTCAGGCTTTACTATACTCCGGCTGCTTTCTGGATCAAGCTCCTTCTTGCGCTAGCAATTGAGCGGAACGAACGCCACGCAGGCGTATTGACGAAGCTGCCTCGTCAATATTTGGGTGATCACGAGTTCAATGTGTGACGTTCAGTCATATGCAATACAGTCATAGGGGTGGTAAAACTACAATGACGGCGCAGTTTTATCTTATTTTTTTGGTGATCTTGCAAAGATTATGATGGATGAATTTCAGTCTGCAGCTGTCTGTTAGTACTGACTAATATTCGATACCATTGAATGGTGTAGCGTCTAAAAAGACGAACTCTTTTACGGTTTCGAAAGTGGAACACAGAAGGTAACTGACATGCGCGCCAAATTGCTTGATACAAATTTTTCAACCGATTCTGGACATACGGACAAACATTGGCGTTACCGTCATCACACAAGGTCAAAGAAATCCGATCAGTTTCCAAATCAGCCAATAACAACAAAGCTCAGAAAATTTGTGGATGGTGCAATAGAAAAGATAAACAATTATCATCCTAGATGGAAAAATATACTGAATGCTACAAACAGCGAGACGATATGCGTGCCAGAGATTATTGATTTGTCTTTTCGGGAGCCACGTTTTGTTGATGGATCTGCAGACGATCGCCGTTACAGAGGACAAATAGGTGAAGCAGCTGTTTTTCAAGCAATTAGAAATCTGAAACTTGGAGGAATTCTTATTCATGGATTCAATTCTAGTTTGTTTGCGAAGAAAGTGGGGATGCAACAGAAAATGAAAAAGAAGGGAACTCGACATTTTGAATGCGATTTTATTTTTATTCATCAGCGCTTAGGAATAGTTATCATAGAAGTCAAGGCCTGCGTCGAAACTCAAGAGAGTGCTAAAAATTCAGAAGTTTACAAAAAAGCTGTAAAACAACTTGATAGAATGCAGCCAGGACTCAAGGCGTTCTACAACAGAATTTGTGAAAATCGAAAATTATGCTTACCAATAAAATTAGTCATTTGGTTTCCGTATTCTATTTATCAAGAATTAGACAATGAGAATTCTATAATTTGTATTGATCAGTCAATGACAGAAGAAAAACAAGAATTACGAGACATATTCTTAAAACTTACGCCCTCTATAACTATGACAAAAGAGGATATTTTGCCATTGCAGCGATTTGCATGCGTACTGATGACGTACAGATTACCTTGTTTCAATTCATCTGCTTTCAGCGCATTACACAAAACAGTTGAGGCTCAACAGTTCGACCGCATACATGCAGGCAAGAAATAAAAAGTATTCCGTACCGAACACTGAACGTAATGTTCCAGCCTATTCTTAAAGGTATATTTTATAACAAGAGCAATCCGCTATTGCAAACAGCTCGTATAACCACATTTCCTAATCAGTCCATCTGGATTAGGAATAATATAAAATATTTTTTCAAACAGCAGTTTAAGCGACTCATAAACTCGTCACGCACGGAAAAATATTCCTAATTACTCATAGCCAAGCACTTAGTGCTAAATTAGAAAGATTTTTTTGAACAATATGCACAATAATTATTATGTGTGCGAATGAAATTTGCGATTTTCAATAATTACAAAGGATGATAACGCCCAAATATTTCATGACGGTTTCTTTCATGATTTTGCACTCTTTTTTCTTTTTTGCGTCTCTGAATTTATTCGTCTTGCGAACCAATGGTTTCATTAATCGAAGGTGCATTTCTTTTGCAAAATTTGCGAGCACACTGCGACCAACACATGAATGAAAGTTAAAGACCGAATTTAATCTTTTTGTTTCAAAAACAGTGAGCAGAGGCAGACAGAAAATTGATATTGGAAAAGCGAGCGAGTGTCTCCGCAGTGATGATTTGTCTATTGATTGGTCATAATACTGTATTAATTGCTTCAGTGTTGAGTAAACTGGCCTGGGCGTGGGGGGAGGTTTTGGGGGTGCGTACCCCCAGAGGGTTTTTGCAGCTTTAGTGTCCGGCATCTAGGGGGTACAGAAATTTTTTCAAAGAGGAGGGAGAGTAAAGTGATTTTTCCGGACAGGATTTTGGCTATCTAAAAAAAGGGCAGCGGAAAATTATTTACGGAAACACGTGCCCACTGTGAGTGAAATAGCCGTAACGGATGGAACTGCTGCACCTGAAACAATTTTTGATTTGGTATACAAAATGTTCGTCTAACAGTACTTCTGTGAGCAACGAATAATATTCTCAATCGATAAATGTTGTTTCGATAAAAATACGGTATTCAACGATTTCATAAAAAAATTCTAAAAAGAAGCTTATTTCACATGAGCAATTGAAGAACAAATAGTAGATTCCGGGCTAATAGCAGTCGAAAAATATTGCAATGCAATTTTGTTTAAATGGCCAACCTTTTTTGCGGTATCCTTTATTTGTGCCGAATTAATGCATCGCCATCATTTCAGCACATTACTGGAATGAGATTAGAGATGTACTGCTTTATTATGTTCTTTTCTTAATTCAGCAAAGTGCTAGGGGTGCTGTAGAGCCCCGGGTTAGCTGAATTAGCGAAAACTCTTCAATCACACTAACATGAGTCAGAAATAATTTATTACAATTAAAACTACAGTATCATTTTACATAGCACGTAAAGTGATGAACAGGGACATCAAGAGGTTATAATAATGTTACATGGCAACCAGAAATGAAAAACTGTAAAGTACCTAAGTTACTGTCGTCCTGGGCTTATTTTCGAATTTCTCTTCCAAAAATAATCTCAGGTTATTTTCAAAATTAAGATATTTAACAATTGTGACTCACAATTAACTGAATAATTAACGTGCAGAGAAAAATGCATTTTAATTACTTTAAAATGTTGCCGCTATCAGACACTGTAGCAATAAATTCCACAATTCCACAGCACTGAAACATTCGACTTGCCAATAGTTTAGAGTACTACGGTAACGCAAAGCTATGATCAGACAAAGTTGTCTAAGCCAAATCACAATCAAAACAATAAACTCAAACTACAGTGTTCCTTTCCCTCAGTCAATCGCATCACATCGCCATACGCAGTCCTTAAACCGTTTGAAGAGGTCTTGAAGAGGTCAACGGAGAAAGGTCTTGCTAGAGGAAAGACGAGAATGAAAAAAGAAGGGTAGAGCTTCGGCCTTCCGCCGACGTGACCGGCTTTCCTGTCCGAAATGAACCCAACTTGGCTAGTTTGACTTGGCTAGTCGTGCGTTTTGACTCGACTCTACTTTTTGACTTAGACGACAGCCAGATCGGACCGTCGGGTCGCGACCCAAAGTCGAGCAAGATCGGTCTGATCCCATCGCTGGTGCGTAAGCAGATAAGGGAGGAGAATAAGGGAGAAGGTAGTGTAGACACAGACTAGAACGTTATTCGCCTTCGAGATGACGATTCAGTTTATTGCCTTCATACCAGTGGCGTGCGCAGGGGGGGGGGCGCGGGGGGGCGTACGCCCCCCCGGGGTGGCCGACGCCCC
>JAQGAX010000555.1:0-15631 GCA_034698105.1 Plectus exinocaudatus
GCTGGCGAAGTTGCACTGGTTATTTTGTACTGTTATTCAAACAATCATTGCGGGACCCGGATAGGTTTGGATGGCAAATATTCTGGATAGTTCGATAACGTTCTCTACCATAATCCAGATAATCGCTGCGAGACCCAGTTGGCTTTAAATAAGGAAGGCTCTGAAGCAGTTGCGATAGTTTGAGAATGTTCACAATAATCTCATCGCCGTTGCCAACCCTTTTATTGCTTAATCCTCGTTCCCTCCTAAACCTGTCATACTGATACATATTTTGCTGTGTTCTAAATGGGCAACTACTGGCTACCATTGCATACTTAAAATAAAGATCCAATCTGATCCACTTTTTAATACTGCAGTAAGAACGATGGCTCTCATTAAATAAAGTCTGCTAATTAGAGCATTATAAGCATCCGGCGTGGATCACTTCCTCTTTAGAGGAAGAAACCGTGCATTGTTCAACAGTAACGAAACGTCCTACTTTGATAGGGCTGCTATTTAGGAAATTTAAAACAATAAATACATCCGGCGTGGACCACTTCATCTTTAGATGAAGCAACCATGCTAAGCATCATAATCAGTGACGCATCATTCAATCCTTTTTTTCCGAATGACTTGTTAATGTGTATTATGGTCATTTAGATCGAAAAAATCTTTGACGCCTTTTGCTGTGCATTATTTTCTTAAAAAATTAAGAACGCTCAAAATGGTTCGAACTAGTCCACGGCTTTTCAATTTTTGACTCGATCAAATTTTTTAAGCTCATGTGCTTTAATTATAACCTATACGGAAAGTGAACAGTGAAGAATTCGAAGCAGTTCTTACAATACATTGCTGCATACCTATATGTCCAAAGTAAAGTTAAAAATTGCGCGCTTACCACAGGCTGAATTGAATTCCGATAGTGATTATGATAAGTGTTCTTTCGAGACGCAACTTGCTCAACTTGCGTTTCGTAGCAGAAATTGAGCCACTTTGGCGGCACCCAAGCTCTAACTGTCGCTCGCTGATGAAGGAAAAGCACTACAACAGAAATGGCCATCGAGGCCGTACACACTATGATTTGAATGAGAACGAATAAACCTGAAATACATCATAAATCAATAACCCTTCAAATAAAATTGCATCACAATGGCACGAAAAGCTCACCAAGTACTGGCAAAGCGCTTCCTTTCGGCATGTCCCCGGTCACTAAACTCAAAATAACGGCCAAAGTAAGAAGCGTTGTGAGACCAAGTGTCACCTGAAATATATCGGCGTTCACGGTAAAAAAGTAAGAAAATTCTCACAGTAATATTTTATGCGCTATGCTCATTTTAATATTCTCATTTTTGCGCTGTTCAATTCTTATTTATCATTAAAAATTTATCATTTGCTTGCATCCTTCTCCTTCTTTTTGTCTGCTTCTGAAAAAAAGCGACACTTAGAGCATATTAAAGATAAAATTAGGAGTAGCTTATGTTTTCTTGTAAATAATAATATAATTTAACAAACAGTCGTGCAGACAGAGATAATATACTCAGTTTAAATTTTAAATTAAAAATAATACCAGTGGCTCACTTTTTGCTCCCGGTCCCCAAGATTGTTGAATGGAGCAAATATACCGGCGATGCTCAGCGCACTGATCAAAAATGTCGGAACAATAATGACCCAAACATAATATGTAGACCTTCGTTTCATTGTCAAGGTATACCAAAGCTGGCTGTAGATATCGGTTGAGAGTTCCCGATGCCAATCCTTCGACTGATTCGCATATTTAAATATTTCCCATTCTGTACTTGGCTGAAATATAATTTTGTTGCGCTTTAAATCGTAAGAGAACCAATGTTATCGTGTTCAGAGTAGATATTTTTGGTGTACATTTTTGGCGTACACAGTACATTTTATAGTGACGATTTCCGCGTATTTTTATGGTTTGGAACGCTCAAAAACTTTAAAACAGAATTTTGAACTTCTCCTCAAGCACAAAATTTGGAACATTCCGTATGCTTGACAAGCAAATAACATTGCGTTGTTTTGTGAACTAGATGGTGAACTTTGCTATTTTGTTTCATGGAGTTTAATTCGATCAAATTTTGCAGTGCTTACAGTATATAAGTAAATTATGTCCTAATCGAGAAACAACAGCGTTGATAATGCAGCGAAACTCACATTTCTTGGTAAAGTATTGTTTTCCATTGTATGCTCCAGTGTCATGTGAGAGCTGGGATATTTCCACGAGGTTACCTTGATGAGACATTTTTGCGTATCGAAAGGGAACTTCTGGCTTTCCATCGGACAGGAATTGTACAGAACGAACGGAAATGCGTGATCAATTGAACCGTTGTAGAATAGCCCAATCAGTGTATCTTCTCTGGGTATAATCTCTTCTGTCGGGGTACTGCAAGAAGGTCGGGTCAGAGTTCGGGGAAGAATGGCACAGTAACTCTATCCAGCTTTAGATGCGGGTGTGGGGTACGGTTACCCAGCAGAGGTGGGTAGGGGTTTTTGTCAGTGGGTGCAGCTGATTTTTTGGGGGTGCAAACCTCCCTCTCTCCCAGTCGTACTCGGAGGTGGGTGCTACAGATTGGCTGTGGTCAGCCATCTGTGGGGTGCTCAGGGATTCACGCTGATAGCTTCAACGATTAGTAGTGATTAATGTAAAAAGTCGTATACGATTCATACCTTGAGGTGACAACACATATATCGGGAAGCCACACCATGGTAGCCGGTAAACGCATGTATTCAATTCCGCCCCATTTCTTCGGATCCCAGGTCAAATATTCATCTTTCCAAAACTGAAATGTGTCAATATTAAAATTTTCAGTTTGCATATGGATTTTGAAATAGTGCGCACCCAGGAAACTAGAAAATCTCTACAGAACTATTCTTCTAACTGGAATTATCATTGAATTGTTTGATTTTTACATCTGTAATTATTAAGATCAGTTTACTTACCGCTTTGAGGAACATTGCCACCTTGATGTATTCTTCTTTTCCATTCTAAAACAGTGAGATAGTGAACAACTGTGCTGCCTTCTTAAAATCAGGCACTGCGGTACTTTTAATCGGTCCTTCGGGGCGAATTCAAAAAATTGCTAAAAGCTTTTTCGTCATTGCGCAGCTAAAAAGTTTGTCCAGCAAGGGGGAAGGGGTAGGCCAGGGGGTCCGACTCCCCTAGACCCCCTGGTTACACTTATGTCAATTACTACTCTGCCAATGGTGTCTGCTAGCGAGATTAGTCACGCGTTTAGAATTAAGCTCCACTAACAATGGAAGATACGCTTCATCGACAAATTTTGTCATTTGTTCGCTTCACCGCTACTCACCACTTCCAGGAGACTGAGTATCTGCATCTTTATGCTAATATGGCTGACGGTGGTATGATTTTTAACTGGACGAACGCGGTGATCATACTTCTTGAATAATTCGGTCACCAGCTCTAATTCAGAACCCAGACAATAACAAATACTGCTCAACAGCAGTATTGGAAGCAGTAGCGCGGTCATGATAAATAACCCAGGCTTGAATTGAGTTTCTGAAATAGATTCAAGCTTTATTCTGTATTCATCTTCAAATGAGAAAATTTAATTTTTCGCAGCATTCCTTCGTGCTGTTGTATTATTGGAATTTCAGTGATTGCTGCACTTTTTTCAAACAAAAAGGTTCAAATGATTATTATTAACAGTCATTGAAATCGATTTATACAATCGTTAAAGATAAGTTTCTAGTCAAAGCAGTTCATCTTTGAAAAATACTTGAAAGAATAAAAGTGCTAAGCACTTTATTATAATTAGTTTCTGGCTGTTGCAAAAGTACCCCATGAAGCAGACATGAAGCAGACCTTCGTGTCGGGATTTCGGCGCGAATTCAAAAAAATCGCAAAACTTTTTTCGCCACTACGTGGCGAAAATGTTTTTCTGGACTTTCTCGCTCGGGGGGGGGGAGGGGTCAGGCCAGGGGGGGTCGGACCCCTGGCTGGGGGAGGGGGTGACCCCCCTGGACCCCCCCTGGTTGCAGGTATGTATTCAGGTAGCGGCGCGGGTTCACATTCATTTTTTTAAAAGATTGACTTTTACCTCAAGCCATCCTGTGCGTAATTTATAATGTAATGCGACAAAAATCGCTTTAAAAAATTCGGCCTTAACAGGAAAAAATAATTCCGAAAACTTTACTTCGCTAACTGCCTATAAAAAATGGGCAAAACCTTCCCAAGCTTTCATCAAGGGGGTAAAAGAAATTCTTTGGCATTAAACAAAGAATTAAGATACATTTTGATGCAAAAACTGTGCAAAACTCATACTGCTGGCCAAAGAATAGAGGCGACCAGCAAAATACGACTCAGCAAATGCAAATGGTGAAAAGAGAAAACAATCGCTCTCTTTAAGTAATCAGGTTTACTTTAGTAGGTCCGGCAGGGCGGGACTGACTTCCTCTTTTCTCCTAGGTTCATCTTTGAAAAGTCCACAGCAGGTGCATCTTTCGAAACAGGTTTACATTGCGTTTGCGCCTTGCGCATAGAACTAGTCAGTTTTGATCATGGGCATCTTTAGCGATCACCGGTAAACCTACAAAATCAACTGACATTTCTAAATTGCTGTCAAATTAGTACCGCCTCGAAAACAGGTTTCCTTTCGTGTCTTCTTCGCATAGGAAAATAACACTGAATTCTTGCAGACGAATATATGTGATGTTCATGCATGTTAATCATGCGAATAAAATACGTAACCGCATTTATTTGCTTGTTTAATGGTTCAGTCGCTCTCTAATTTCTCTCTAAAATTTATTGCACTGTGAATTATAAAATCTCGTCATTGAGAGTTTCGGAGTAAACCCATGAAAGATTGATAATAAAATCATTCTTTGACGAATCCAATTATTAATGTACTCAATACAGTGAACATCGCTTATAGCGGTATCGGTTATAATGGTAAATCGCTTATACCGGTCAAGACTGGCCGGTCCCAGAGGGTATCCTACCACGCTTAATAAAATCGTTTATACCGGTATTCGCTTGTACCGGTCAAAATCTGCCGGTCCCCCATTTACCGCTATAAGCGATGTTCACTGTAGTACTCACGGGCGTTGCCATTTGTATTTGCCCCTTTGTATTAGCGAGTAACTTCTTGTCGCCCTATTTACTACAGAGGTCAATTTCACTAAAGGCGTGAATATACTCCGAGGCTTTCCCGACGCCGTTCCGCGGCCGTCCACGTTGTAACATAGGACAGCCGCGGAACGGCATCGGGAAAGCCTCGGAGTATATTCACGCCAGACATGGGCACCGGTTTGGGCTTGGGGGGTTATGGTCGACCGTCTGCGTAGGTTATATAACCCCCAATAGGATTACCAAGGGGCTTGGGTACCTTATATACCAAAAAAAAAATTTCGCCCCGTCTTGGTGACCTTTTTTTAGAAAAAAAGGTCTTGTCGCCAGGCCATTTTTCGGCCTCCGAAAAACACTGTACTCCCCCTTATTGAAAATTTTCTCATAACCCCCAACCCATTTTTCCAAATCCTATGAGACCCCTTGGGGGTTATATAACCCCCCCCCCCACGCCCAAATCTGATTCACGCCTTAAAGAGATCTGTGCTCGGCTGGCTGAGTTGCATAGTTACATCCGAACCATATTAAAGATTCTTGTTCCATGAGATCTCTGTTCCATGAGATCTCTGTTCCATGAGATCTCTGATCTTTGAAAACTATTGCATTTGGTCAAAAAAGGGCGCACCTAACCGGTTGATTAGACTGTTTGTTTGCCGAACAAAAATTGCACTCGACAAGTTCTCGAACCTGTTACTAACTTTCTCAAGGAAGGAAAGGCATGTCCAACTGACTAGCGTAACCTCAATTAAAATTCCTTAAAAGACGCAACCTGCGAACTAATGTGCGTGGAATGGATTAAATAGGGGCTATTTCTTCTCATACTATTAATAAAATGTAGGATTTTGGATGAAAGTGTTGTTGTTCATCGACACAGGTAGGATACGGTGCGCAGATTGGTTAACAAAACAAAGCAGTTAACGCTGGACATGATGAGCACGGACAGAACGGCCACAGGGGTGTTCAGGTATGGGGTGTACTGACACTTCCAAGGTATGATGTGCACCAATACTAGCAGTGATGTGCATCGACCAGAGGCAGGCGTCGGTTGGCGGCAGTGGGGGGGCAGAGATGGGAGTGTGGGTTATGGGGGTTACATAACCCCAAGGGGCGTACCTGTAACCGAGGTCCGAGGCCAGAGGTCTGGACCTTCTCGGGGGGGGGGGGGAGCCAAGGGGGTCCGATCCCTGGCTGGAGCGGGGGTGACCCCCCTGGACCCCTGGTTATAGGTATAGGATTTGTAAAAATAGGTTGGGAGTTATGAGAAAACTAGATAGGTACCCAAGCCCCTTCGTCTTCCTATCGGAGGTTATGTAACCCCAGGCGGTCGACCATAACCCCCAAGCCCAAACACGTGCTCATGTCTGGGAGAGGGTATAAATACCCAATTTTTGAAAGAAGTCGGTGAAAATTTAATTTTTTGAAGAAAACCAAGTACTTTCCCTTACCTTCACACAACTCTTTGCACCCCAAATCCGCCTATAGTATTGAAGGCACTCAGCTCGGATGCTGTTTCAGTACCAAAACCAAAGATGCTATATGGTGTGCCATTATTAGGCGTTAAGACGAAAGACGAAAGATTTAAAATCTTTGCTCTTTAAACTTCTAAAAGAACTTTTGCTTGCCCACTTGCAGAAACTGCTATGCCTATTCGTTTTCCGTCAAACAAAAAATATTGCAGTCATATTGCATGAAGAACTTTGCTTTGCTACATTCTTTAAAAATGTTTGAGAAGTATATGAAAGAGAAATTACGCTGTCATAAACTTCAGATATTTTCGCAAACACAATATAAAGCTGTTTTAAGAAATGAACTTTGAGTAGACATCACAGTGATGAACCAATAAGGAAATTGCAGTCCGACCTGCTCTAAGGAACCGGAGCAAATCAGATTACTTCAATAATACAGGCGGAAAACGCTCGAAAAGTACGATATTGTTCACGACATTGTTCATTCACGACTCAATGAAACAATTTTTTCGTTTCCTCTAAATCAGGTGGGACACAGCGCGCCATCGGCGCGGTAGCAACGATGACGAAATGAGATTTTACGATATGTTGACAACTGGATGTAGACAATATGAAAGGGTATATGGTTGAAAATTGGCCTAATTTCGTTGCCTCGTTGCCGATTCATAACGAAAAGAGAAAAGGGGGAGTTTTTTGGTCCACCCTGTACAGGGTGGCCCACCGAGGCCTTCCGGTGTTTGAATTACAGTGATGGCTCTTGGAGCTGCCATGCAATTACACATGGGCAGTGGGGGGTCGCACAATCTCCCCACTGCCCCACTGGTGGGTCCCCCACCAGCAACCCCCTTTTTGGAGCCACCCCAGATATTTTTAGTTTGTATGATGGGGTGAATCGCGTGACCCCCCCCCCAAATTTTTTTTGGGATGTGTCCAGATCTGCATATAAGCTGACAAAGTTGACACAAAAAGGCAGTCAGATGATTTTTGTGTGATGAAAGACAAAAAATGTGCGGAATGTCTTTTGATTGAAGGGCCAAACCAGAAAGTAAGTCAGTGAGATCGGCTGGCGCAACGTGTTCCACTACTGGTACAACTGGCATTATGTCTATGTGAAGGAAATGACAAAATACTGGTAATGTCCTTGCGCCAATGCTCTTGAAGAGAAAAGTGAATTGGGGACAGTTGAACTAATAATTCTGTTCAATGAATAATTATGTTCTTCACGTCTGTCTGAATGATTAATGTTCATTTACCTGACATTTCTATTATTTTATTATTATTAATCAGTTTTCACATTCTATTTTGTTACACATTCTTATAAATCATTGTATTGCCCTAAAGTATAGATGAGTTGTGATGAAAAAGATTAATGCTTTGCGAAATGTATCTAGCTTCCAGTATGACAGTGAAGTCAACCCCCTGGACCCCTTCCTTTCCACCCCAGAGGGGGGGTGACCTCCCTGGACCCCCCTGGTTAAGGTATGGTCAGCCATAGATATGTCGCTACAGACCGTGCCCTGCAATAAATAATATTCACAAACTTTAATACATAATAACAATGAACAGAATCAAAAAGACGCGGCACGGTGGGGTGGGCATATGTCAATCGATCACTGTACATGTGAGAAACTTAAACGAAAACCACAAGCTGAAAAGCTTTTTCTGTTTATTCTCAGACTCAGCCTTAGGTTTAGTTGCGTTTAGCGTTATGTGAGATTTTCACAAGGTCGAATGACAGATTGTAATTGTACGATTTGAAAGAGAGCGTTAGATGAAAGCATGCTATCGCAATGCCAATCTCATCAGATTAATAATAATTTAGGCTATAATTCTGAAACGAATTCGCTGAAGTTGATCTTGTCATCATTGTTCGAGTCGCTGAGTTTGAATAGCTTCTCATAGATATCCGTTTGCCCTCCGTTTTGCTCAACCCAAACTTTGAACTCTTCCAGATCAACAAACTGATCTTCATTCGTGTCCATCGCCTAAAAAATTGATCAGATGAGATTGATTAAATCGGAGATAGGGAAGGACTGCTTCTATTTCATATGAACTAGGCACGTAGCTAAGGGGGGAGCGGGAGGCATTTCCTCCGGTTTTTTTAAACTTTCAATGCTTGCCCCACAGTTGCTCCCAGTTTCCCCCAGTCCCATATTTGTCCCCGTCACCCGATTCTAGCTACGCACCTGATATGAACCCAGGGGATTAATTTTTGAAAGTTCGAGAGCTTTGAGGAAACTTTTTCAAAGCAATGTGAGTAAATCGATTCACTGGCTCACTTCAAATCTTTTAAATACATCATCGGTTGTTTGTGATAAATAGCTGTTCATATCTCGGATGAAGCGACCGTACTCCTCCTCGTTTAGTTGTTGATCAACGTCCGTGTCGAATAGTTCGAACATTTCTCTGACCAGCTCTGGATCTCGAGCGCTCATCACTTTCGAGAACTCATTGAAAGAAATGGAATGGTTTTTGTCAGCGTCCACTTGCGCGAATATGGGCGGTGCTGAAATAAACGTATTTTTCAAGAAAATGAACTGATCAACGGGCAGAAGTGGCTTAGTTTGTAATCTTACGAAAGAGATTGCAGAATCCTGATATGAGACCGTTCATAAATTCTGTTACGCTCTGAGAGGGGGATTGGAAGGTTCCACTCCAAAGGTGACGCTATTACGTCATCGCAGTGTTTAAGCTCAGGAGGGAGTCGTGGACTCGGTGGCAGCGTAACTCGAGGGAGAGGGGGATGTAAAGAATGTCGAAAACAGCGCGAGGTAATTTACGAACGGGCCCTATCATTTAGTGTTCATTAAAACATTTTCTTAATTTGCAAGCAATGGATTTTCGGTTTCTAGCCGATAAGATTTAGTCGATTTCGTATGCTAACTAATCACTAAAATATCTGACCGGAAACTGGCGTATCCGAAGTTGGAAGACTGATTTCAGCTGGTGCAGTCACGGGCGGTACGTTACGCTCTCCTCGCATTGACTTCATTGGAATGGCCAATCCGAAATTAATTAAGGCGGTCGAAACAAATATCATCACAGCCCAATTCATCTCTGTTCTTTCCAAACGCGTCCACGCAAGGGGCACACGACTGCACAGCAGGAGTTGCGTAGGCACTTGCGTTTGGCAGCATTTCCGGACGGAAGGGTGGGGTTTTGGTCTCTTTCTCTTAGGACTAGATTATTGATGAACGATAGGGAGTGACACTCGCATACTCGCAAATGTTGACTGTGAGATTGAAAATCGAGTTTGCAAAGCGCACTGACACCAGCTCATATGTCCATCATTATTCAATTTCTACTTAGTCTTTCTCTCTGGGGTCTCTTACAAAGCAGCGTAAACATATTGATGGAACCTGAAGTGTTTGCTGCATCAGAGAAAGACGACAATGCTGCTTTGTTTGTGTGGAGGTGGTGATGTTCCGCCACCACTCTTTGTCTACTCCTGGTCACTCATTTTCCTCTCAATTAATTGCTGGAACATGCTTTGAAAATATTTCTTGTTTCAAAGTTTCTGTGTACTGTTGCAATATTATAAATGCGCATGCAAATATCATATGAGACGGTCCACCGAAAGCTGCAGTAGGGTCGGGCCGGGGGGTCAACGAGTCATTTGCAATTTTTACCATAGGTAGCTGGAGGAACCGTGAATTGAACGCCCCCAGCCTCAGGTCTTTAGGTCTCTCCGTTGTTGAGGAATAAACTGTGGCGAGAAGGGCACTTGTCGGTTTTTAGGTTTTTTTAAAATCAAAATGGTAGCGACTGTGAAAGTATACTTTAAATCGTACGAATCGGGCTGAAATTTTAACCAGATATACTCCTAACATTAGGCTATTAAACATGTAAGTTTCAGCCTATGAGGTCTTATCTGAAAAATATACCGTAATCCTGAAAATGGTAACTTTTTATTTTTCTTTTGCCTTTTTGCCGAAAATTCAAAATGTGAATTTTCTTCACCAAAAGGTTTAGAGTTTAAGAACCATTCAGAGCGGTTTCCAATGAATGAATGGAAGTTTTGGCGTACGACAAAATCATACTGCATAGAACAAAAATCGATACAGAATCGGTAAGAAACATTTTCCGATGGAAATCTTTCACATACGGTTACCTTAGGTGTTCTGTTAACCTTATAATTTGATATTTTGTAACGATTCGCTTTTACTGAAAAGATATGCGACAGAAATCACTCCAGCACCTACTGAAATTCTCAAAATTTTACTGTTTTTGGACCAAAATAGTACCGAAATCAAACTGGCCAAGAACATTTCTTTACTAGTGATACTACTATGAAATACTCTTGGTGACGAAAATTCACATTTTGAATTTCGGCAAAAGACCCAGGCAAAAGAAAAATAAAAAGTTACCATTTTTGGGATCACGGTATATTTTTCAGACAAGATCCCTTCGGCTGAAACTTACATTTTTAATAGCCTAATGTTAGGACTATACGTGGTTAAAGTTTCAGCCCGATTCGTGCAGTTCAAGGTATACTTTCATGGTCCCTACGAAAGCGATGAAAATTTTTTTCGACAAATCTAAAAAGTACCCTTCGCGCCACAATCCATTTCTCAACAACGGAGACACCTAGAGACCTGAGGCTTGGGGCTTTCAATTCTTCATTCCCCCATCTACCTATGGTAACAATTTCATCTGATTCCGTTGACCCCCCGGATCGACCCTACTGCAGCTTTACGTGGATTGTCTCATATGCAAGACACGAAATATTGCATGGAAAGATGAAGGGCTTTCTCGTTTGTTTATCAATCGGTTTTGTTTTTCATGTTCATGGAGACAATGACTCTATTGAGCAGTAGCAAGCCAATTTTGACAAATACGCACACTGAGAATAAAATTAGACATGCCGCTGGAACTATAATGTCAATGCAAAAGTATTTAATGAATCCAAAATCGCGACCAGCAACATCGAGATTCGATAGATCCTTGAATTCGGCGACAAATTCTGTCCATTTCACGACCAAATCTTTCGCTGTCATTGGCTTTTTCGCAATCATCCTCGCCAGACGTTGTGTGTTTTTTGCGTACCTGAAATACTAGTTACTACTTTGGAGGCGATTGAACGATAAGTCTAAGTGCAAAGTCATTTTAAGTGACCATATTAGTGTGTTAAATGAAGGAAAACGAAATAAATCATGATGGGACACAGCATTTAATAGATTGAGCTCAACCTGCGTGTATATTTAACTGAATATGAACTGAGAAAGTAATCGAAAATTGTGATCCAGCGATTGTAAACATGCTGAGTAGGTGGATCGCGAGCCATTTCCCATGTAACGAGCAATTACGGAAAATGAAGCGAAGAACAGTAAATGTAATATACAGTATCACGCGTTTGTGTCTTTTGTAACTTTACACTGTTTGAATATTGCACGTACGTTTAAAATCGTGTTGAGATACTGTACAGTATTAGCCGCAATCGCTCACTAAACTTGAAATGGTTTGGATCGGCCGGCGCCTGATATCCATTATAAGGGGAAACAAACTTCTCATTGTAGAGCACTTCTCTGAGCGCGTAAGTCAGTGATTCTGTTGTGATGTTGGACTTCTCGATTAGCACGGCGACTTCTCGCTTCCTGACGGTAGCCGCGTTGTGCATCTGATCGCCGAACAATGGAATCACGACCAGCGGTGTTCCCGAATGGACTGCCTCAGTCAGGCTATTCAGACCTCCGTGAGTGATGAATGCTTTCACTTTCGGATGATCTATGCAGGCAATGATCTTGAAACAGGCCAAACAAAGCAAACAAGCACTCATTTCAGGCACGCACCGCATACGCTAACCCAGCGTAAGAGGGTGGAGGTGTCCGGAGGGGTAGTTCAGTGATTAGAGCATTGGCGCGCTAAACGAAAGGTCATGGGTTCGAATCTTATCCTGCCTAGTCCAAAAACGTTTTTCGAATTTTGTGCTCGTCTGCAGATGCTGATCAAAGCCACCTCTGGGTAGATGTTGTTCATGCAAAGATCCTGTTTTTTTCAATCTGTTTCGAATTATCACTATCGCCACCGCCAGAACCAAACAATTTAAGACTCGCTTTTTCTAAGAACTATGGGCTTTCGAACGGTATATAATTTATTACATTTTCGATATTTTTGAAAAATACAAAAAAATTTGCATATAAAAAAGATTTTTAGGTCATAACTTTCGAAGTTTTGCATATTTCGAAATTCGACCACGGATTCGTGCTTAGCGTCACAAACTACCCCAGATATATTAGTTTCAGCAAAATCGGAAAAACTTTGGGTAAAAATCCCATACGTAGGTCGATCATAAGAAAAAGCGAGTCTTAAATCGTACGAAATCGTACGATCGATAAATTATACTAATGCTTAAATCCAGGTTTGAACTCACTTAACAAATCGACTTGTGGCACCCATTTAACTGTGCGAACGTTTGGCAAATTCATAAACATTTGCGAATCTTGTGCAGACAGTTCTAACTTCCAGATGAATTGATATTCTGGAAAACTTGCGATTGCGGCAAGAATGGCTTGTTTCTTCGACAATGGTAGAAGTGTGGCGTTGGCGTATGAACCGAATGATAAATATACCACGCCTTCTCTAGATCGATCGCAAATTTCGGCTAATTCCTGAAATGCACCGATTTCGATATTCTTTTCACTACTTCACACTATACAGGGTGTCCCACTTAAGTGTTCGGGGTTTTGTTTGCTTATAACTTTTTTACCTTCCTACCAAATTCAACTAAATGTTACCACAATGTAGAGTAACATAGGGAATATTTTCTCTAAAAATTTCATTGATTTCTGTTGCTAACTCTTTGAGAAATAAGCGTTTTCTTAAAACCTTCGTATTTATTACTGTGTTACAACGCAGAGTGTACGTCATTATTTAAGACACTCTGAGGCTGCGCATGCTCATGCGATTGTTTTCATTTAAAAGAGCATTTAATTCTGTAGTAGTGGCTAAGTTTTTGTTGTTTTTGCTGTGAAGTAAATGAAATAGGAAAGAAACTGGAGTGATCGTTCGGTATGCCTTACCCAATGAAGAAGAGTTAACTTAGACACAGTGTCCAATGGTTGGCACGAATGCTAAAGCAACAAAAATTAAGCTGCATATACGCAATTTTGCGCTCTTTTGAGTGACATGGGTCGCGAAAGCATTTGAGCTTTTCAAAAGTTATGCTAGAACATCATTTAACGTCACTGTAATGATTTCGAAGGTTTCAGAAAACACTTCATTTTTCAAAAAATAAGCTTCAGAAATCAATGAAATTTTTAGAGTAAAAATTCTCTACGCTACTCTACATTGTGGTAAAATTTAATTCAATTTGGTGTCAGGGTAAAAAAGTTATAAGCAAACAAAACACCGAACACTTAAGTGGGACACCCTGTACAGTACATTGAAACAGAATGAGACTTGATCACATACTTGGTTTAAGGCGTTTGGTTTCTTGAGACCAATTCCACCAACATAAATTATCTTGTGAATGATCGGTCTTGGAAATTCGATCATTTCTTCGGAATTGATAAACGCTAACGCACTTTTCTTGCCCAATTCTTCCAAGCATGGAAAGTCCGCGCCATAATATTGACGGAAAAGATCGTTTTGCTGATCTAGTACTGATTTAAAAGTGGATTTCACCAAATAGTAGCGGTAAATATTTGAAACTCGTTCCCAGTAACTCATTTCGTCCGAAAACGAATTGAGCATGTCTGAAATCTACCATAATTTCGACTAATAAAACAATAATCAACAAAGAAATATTTTGTTTCGATTGATAGCGAAAGTGGGAAATCCCACCATAAAGTATTTTCGTCGCCCAATGAACTTGATCCATTTAGTGAACAATTTTTTTGAAAAAATCCGGCGGTTGACATCGTGCCAAACAGAAATTACAATGTAACAATAATTAGCACCCACTCGGAACGTAACTGTACGGCTCGGGAAAGCCGAACAGATTGTCGACAAATCCGTAGATAGGAACGGCAGTGGCGACAATTTGCGCTGGAATGTCCAGCACTCTGAATAATCCAAAGCCGCAATAGTCGAACGTCTCCGTCATTGCCACATCGAATCTTCGCTCGCGAAGCTCTTGCAAGAGCACAATGTCTTTGAGTAAACCTAAAATTCAATCAGAGAGAGTTTCATAAACTACACCAATTGCAACTGCAATGAAGTTATTGTATTTGCAACCGCGGCGGATGATGGTCGGGAGGGGAGGTGTATTAGGGCCGATGCATACCTTTCTGACTAAAAAGTCTGACTAACACAAACCATGTAATATCGATTGCTATGTTTTGTGCAGTCAGACTTTTTAGTCAGAGAGGTATGCATTGGCCCTTATTTCATAGCCATTCCTGCATGACGTTCATTGTGCAGCTCATTGTCTGCTGCAGAACTGCATCTTTCTTCGTGGACTTAGATATGCACTTAGTTGTCATACCTTCGCACATTTCGGTCTCCAGGTCGCGAAATAATTTCAAATCGGCGGCTGTCATTGCGGCGCCATGATCTTCGAATGGATTGCCCATTATGTTCAGCTTGTAGTAGTCCGAATAGTCTTCTTTCGGCCGATGTCGAATCACTTCTGCACGATTCGTTCCATTTGTTTGAACGTCGGGATTCAGCACCGGAATCAACATAACCTATCAACGTACAGTACCTTGTCAAATGTATGGGTCGGTCCTGGATTTTCCGTTTCGGTCCGGTCCGATCCATAGCCTAACCCAACTTTAAATAATTCACGTCTCGGGCCGATCCTGTGCAGTGCACCCCTAATAACTCTCGGTTCATGGTCCAGTCCAATGTCAGCACATTGGGTACGCGCAGTGGGTCCGGTCCAAAGCCGATCCGCAAAAAAATGAGTCGGTCCCAATCCGGTTTGATCCGGTTCGATCTGGTGCACCGAGTGCCAAATTTGGTCGATGCATCGAGTGACTCAGATAACGGTTAAGACCGACCTAGTTAAATATTGCACGCGGCTGCTAGTTGCTTTGGAGCCCAGCAGAAAACGACAACCTGCTCTACCTTACAATCGATTGCAAAATGTCTGTCAGACTTGCAATTTTCAGGGGCCGTATTCATCAACAGCCGGATTACT
>JAQGAX010000556.1:0-15612 GCA_034698105.1 Plectus exinocaudatus
CGAGCGAGAAAGTCAAGAAAAACATTTTCGCGATTTTTTTGAATTACCGCGGAAATCCCGACACGAAGGTACGGTACTTCCCCCCCCCCCGAGAAGGTCCAGACCCCCCCTGGCCTCGGGCATCCGTTACACCTATGGTTTCGACGATTTCCCGAATGATGAACAGGATACTGCCATTCGTATTTTGCAAACGCTTCCGAGTGATGGATGTTTGTCTGCTAAGTAATACTTTTTTATAGAAGAAGACAACGATGATGAATTGGCAACAAACGCCCGGCTGCAGCAGCTGTCTCTTGAAGTCAGCAACATGTTACATCTCTGGATAAAATTATCTAAGCTGACGAATCACGTCATTCGGCTAAATTTTCATTTTGATTCTGAGCGTTGTGCAGATTATGGCGTCGAGAAGGGAATCGACGAACTGGCAAAGATGACAGAATTCTCTGGTTTACTGGTCCATCGAAATGATTTTGCACGTCCAAGAAGATGGATTTCTGATAATCACATCCGAAAATTTATTCTAACACACCTTTTGGAATATCGGTCAAGCGTCGCATACAGTTTGTAATATCACATTCTGGAGTTGGGATCAATCGGGACAAGTAGTCCGCTTTCACCGAGCTTTCTTGTAAAGTAATAACGTAAAGTCAAAAAAGAATTTTTAACATAAATTGTCTGCCAAGTGAACTACTGAAATAAAGATTCAGATTCTTTAGTGGACAAATGTTTACCAGCGAAAGCGGGCAGACGAAAAAATGCTTTAGTCGAATGGACATTACTTCCAAATGTAATGTTAATTCTTAAATTAAGCTATTTTCATTACATTGGTATGGTTCATTGTTGTCTTAACGAGTGATTCCAAAATGAATCTATGCTGTGATGCAAACCATCTTTGATCAGTGACTGTATTTGGGGTAATTTACTAATATTCTATTGTTTTCTATTAATAGACCAACAGATTAAAATAAAGGTGTCAGAAGAAAAAATTTAAAATCAGAAAATTTTGAGTTGCTTTCCCAAGTCACATAAAAACTATAGTATTCTTGGAAACGGACAAGATTTAAAAATTTTCTTATTAAGATTTCTAATAGGCACATGAGTTGCACAGCGAGTATGTTAGTTCACATACATATATTAAACGGCTAATAATTTGTCGTATGATTGTAAAATCTAATACACAATATGGATTTGCTGTGTTTATCCATTTTAAAGTGACGTTGGTCAATCGCCATAGATCACTGACCGATGAAATCAAATGACCATCTGTTACCTACTTGCGAACTGCATGATTCAGGTCACATTCAGACTGTCAATCGTTTATGAATCGCATTATAATGACTTCCGTTGTTGGTTCGGTTTATTTAAACTCTGTGATGTATTCGATACTTGTTCAAGCGGTTATTTGCTTATCCATATTAATTTAACTATCACAGTGTGAAACGTGCATGAAATCGATACGTGGAGGTGATCTGACGATGACAAGAATGGTGGTAAAGTATGAAGTGAACAAAGATAGATTTGGGATACCTGGTCTGGTCTCATATCTGAGGCCTGGGACGCAGTCTGTTAATGGGGAGTTGCGAGAAAAAGAAGAGTTGTTCCGGAAAGATGGCAATCAATAGACTCATTAACGTTGCTTTAATTAGCCTCTTGGATGATGACTAGGTCAGTCGCCGTTTGGGACGTGACCTCGGAAGGTCGCTCTCACTCGTATTTCTTGAGTGCTGTCTCAGCTTTCCCTCGATTTGGAGATGTTGTCAGCGCTGCTCACGCACGGCGCTGTCGTTCTATCCCTGATTGGTCGCTTTGACCACTCCTTCGTCCGTTTTTGACTGACAGCCTGTTACGCAGTGTGCGCCAAACGGTCGCCAATTCTCGGTCGTCAAAGATATCAGCAGCTGCTCTTTAGTGATATAGGTCAGTCCTGCGCTCTCAAACAGCCAGCGCGTTGAATGAGCTGAGCGGAATGCGGCAAACCTGTCTTGTTCTCATTGGTAAAGCTGATAAGAAACATAAAAGCGAATGTACGTAAACATTTAATTCATATTGATAGCTCCGTTGCGCATATACACGCCTTTGTTGCGTTGCGCTTGTACACACCTTTCACACGTATGCTGCTTTGTTGCTCGCAAAATGACTGGAGTTAGTCAATCATGCACGTGGAAGAACAACTCTGTGACTTTGTGCCTGGAACCATATCCGCTCAACCTGCGCACAACTTTTGGGTAGGTACATACTGTAAAATCTTTCTAATGGAGGCACTTTTATCATACTTGTAACGGTTTTCAAGGCCAGGAGAGGTTTGAATCTATAGATGAGAAGGGATCGCCGGTCGTACAGTATCTTCGTGTCGGGATTTCGGCGCGAATTGAAAAGCGCAATCTTGTTTACATTACTTTGACTCAGGCGCGTGGCTAGAATCGGGTGACTGAGGGGGCAAATTTGGGAACTGCATTGACCCCCCCCCTTAGCTACACGTCTGCATTGACTTGAGAGACTTTAAGTCACTTTTTCAAATGGTGAAGCATAGTATAAAATTGATTAAAAGTCACTTAAGTTGAACGAATATAAGTGCTTTAACAAGAAATCGCTTCACTCTTTCTAATTTAGAACAAGTCACTCAGCGACGAACGAGAGATTGAACGGTCTAATCACCATCAAGGTAAAGCTGTCAGCTGAAGAAGCATTGGCCACATATTGACTACAGTCCGCCACACCCAGCTCAGAGCCATGAGTATCGTATACGTAAGCCCAAGGCGCATCATTGAAAATCAGATTTGAAACATTTTGGAATAGTTATACTACGGTATTGCGCGCGAATGCAAAAAATGCTCAGCGGACTAAGCCATTCCCAGCTATTTTTCATATTTGGCGCGCGTCCCTGCAAAATTATTAATTTTTCCCTTACATGCTTATGCAATTGAGCGCGGCTCATGTTTTGGTGTGGCCGACTGTACTATGCTAGATAAACGATCTCACTGGTTATGGCGAATGCGCTATGCCTCCGAAGAAACCCGGAGTTTACTTGGCTGATTATTTTGATTGCGTTGCATACTTCGAGGCTTTCATCCAGCATATTGTCTACGTCCTGGATAACCCTGATAAACAAGAAATTGTCCGATTTGATCCCTTCAGCACGCTGCCGGCAGAGTTTTTTTCTTCACTAAGGAAATCAGAGAATGACGACAGTGAAACTGTTTCGGTATGTTGGCGAACTTTTTTGTCAGGGTGGTTTCAACTTATTCAGCGAACCTTGGGCTTATTTCATATAACTGTTGTAATTGCAGCTGTTATAAATATAAATTGTAGGAAGTATGGTGATTGGTCAGAAATGACGTCACTTGAAATGACGTCACAACTGACCAATCAACGCGCTTCCCGCAGTTGTATTTACAACAGTCCTAATTACATTAGTTTTACAAGCTGCATTTTGGTCGCCCTAAATATTTATAAGAGAAGAAGTGTTGCTAATGTAAAGTTGCAAAGGATTGCAATTAATAACGGCGAATAAAGCTACCGTTTTAAGCTTCGACCTCTAAGTTTATTCCTTTTACCACATGATTTTCTTGGTCGGAGATCGAAAATCGATTCGCTTTAGCTTTTTGTCAAAAGAATAATCTGTGATCATTTCTCAGCTTCTTCGTACAATTTTTTACGTTATGGATACAATACCTGAGAGTGATATGGCCGAGTCACGCGTCGCCAGAAACGCGATCGAAATGGCCTTGCTTGACTTATGGGGTCAAAATCTTCATTCGTCGACTACTGCGATCATTCTCGGCTCTGATTTCGACGTTCAACCAAAGGGAAGGAGAAATTCGTAAATTACACAGCCACAATTTGTTAAGTCTTTCAGAGATTTTCTTCGCAGGGTGATGCTAAGGAGATCACACAGCCATGACGTTAAAAAATGTGATGAAAAGATCTGAAGCATTTTAGATTTTCATTATTTTCACCAAATTGATTCCTTTTCAAAAAAAATTTGCTTAACGAAGCTTCCATTACGCTCACGAAATTCTGTAGTTTCAAACTCAATTCACATACCATAGGTTCTCCAAAACCCTGTGTAATTTACGAACACCCGTAAAGCCTGGATACTACACGGTCGCAATAAATTCTGACCCCGACGAAATGGTGCGAACGGTACTCTTTGGCTTGAAACATACACCGTATTTGAAATTAAAAATGGATCATAATATTTCTTTCTGGTCTTCATGGCTACCAAGAATGCGTGAAATTTGCAACGATGCCTTGGATCATAAACCATTTCATTGGAGCATCGACGCGAATGCAGACTGGACGCCCAGGTAATTGAGCCAAGAGCAATAAATTTTCTTAAGCTGTTTATTCCCACTATGTCATGGGGTCAGCTTTTTCGGATTTCCGACCCTCATAATGCAACACGTGCTCATCGGTCGGCTGTCACAGGCCTGATACCGGAGACGACGCTACAGGGGGGTCGAACCTGCGACCTTGTGGCTGAGAGCCGAGGCTCTTAGACCACTCGACCACAGCGCCGTTAATTGAGACAAGATTAGTGATTGTGGTTTACTTTCTTCCCCTGAGAATAATAACAAGCAAACTATCACGTACCCATTATTCATAAATTAACGTCGTTTGTTTTATTTGCGGCAGTCCCACCGCTTTGCGCAAAAAGCGATCGGAAGAGTTTTTGGAGCAGAAAGGAAATTAAGGATGATCACATAGTACCCGACATTTAATCAACGCTACGGCAACCCCAACGACTCTGATACATGTCAAATACTAAATGACATCAGTGATCACCGACTAAGAGAATATGAGTCTTTTTTACGTTTTATGAAGTCTTAAGTTATTAAGGCCGTAGACTAGATCGCTAACAAAAACGAAATTCTACCTCGGCAGCAAGAAAAAGTGTTTTGGTTTGAAAAATATCGAAACGAAATTACTGAGCCAGTGTTTTACAATAAAACATATACAAGTAGTATGCTCAAGTTGCTTTGATTCAGGGTGGCGCTGGACATGCTACCAGTGCTCGCACCATTCAAGGATATTATCACGATGGTCGAACAGCCATTTCCTGTCTACATGAACGACGAGGAACTAAAGGAATGGGCGCTAGTGAAAACCGCTTATGAGAAAGATGGATTTACCATATACGCCGACGAAAGCGTCGGCACATCTGACGACGTCACTCGACTCATCTCTGTCGTGCATGGTGTCAATATTAAGCTTGATAAATCAGGTGGAGTGAGGGAGGTACGGTAGGTTTTATTTCTGATGGGGACATACATGTGACAGTTGTCGAAAGTTACGGAATGGTCAAGAATAATTCGCATAATCAGGCAAAAAAATCGGCGGGAATTGCAAATTTTTGCCTGATCATGCAAATTTTTAGGCCAAAATGGGGAATTCAGGGGAGCAAAATGGGGAACTACTAAATTTAAAAAATACGGTATTCCATGTATGTTCGATTTCACCAATTTCGCATCTGGTCATACCGTACGTAAAGAAATAGTGGCACAGGTTGGTACGCTTTGCCACGAGTTGAAGCGATACGCGTATTGCGTAAACGGTTACGTGTCTAAATTGTGGCAAGGTGTCTTCGTAAATACCGTCGCTAGGGAAGTGTTTTACCACAATGTAGACGTGTAACCGTTTACGCTATACGCGTATCGCTTCAACTCGTGGCAGAGCGTACCACCCTGTGCGACGACTATTTCTTAAAATACGGTAAATGTCGTCTCATTCAGGCACTGCAAACTTTCCACGCTGCTTGCACTGCTGGCCTTGACGTCTGGATTGGCATTATGGTTTGCAGTCGTCTAAGCACTTCGATGGCTGCTTGCCTTCTACCATTGTCAACGTTGGGCGGGGATTTGGACGGACAACTGTTGGTAGACGAAGAGTCTGATCGTTTTACTGGAGGATTGGTTTGGAACTCTTCTACCGGATTTATTACTCCGCCGCAAGGGAATGGATTAGGTGTCTTGAGAAAATGAATGTCATTGATGGTTTGTATCAGTACATGAAATCGAAAAAGAAACTAAACCAAGATAACTGTTCTGGCTGACTTCAGTACCGTCAATCATGAATTATACACAAAATCAATGATGAATCTTTGTAAAACCGCTTCGTTCCGCCACTATAATGGAATCAGGGCAGTCTTCAATGGGAGCTACGGTGCTCCATTTGAATTTCTCTTTATTCCATGCAGAATTTTGAGAATATTTGTATTGGCAGGCGCGGAGGCAATGCCCCCGGTTTTTGGATTTGCCCCCCCATGTTTCGAAAAGTGAAAAGTGTCGAGTTGCCTCTGTAGACATGTGTACGGTGGTGGGTACCTCCAGCCATCTTGGCGAACTTTTTTTTTCTGGCTACGCGCCTGTGTATTGGTATATCGACCACTTGTGTTGCTGGCAGCTTAGCAATTATATAGAATGAGCAACCCGAGAAAAATTGGCGGGAATTCAATTTTTTTTCCAAGCTGCAAAACCCTCTGGGGGTGGGTGCGCATCCCCCAATTCCCCACTCCTAGATCTGATTGTAGGTTGGTTTGTTTATCTTAATTGCAAGATACAGAAATAAAATTCCGAAAGTAACTGAATTTTATTATATCAAATTTAATTGATTTTGCGGAAAACGCAGTACACAGTCATCGATCCGCAGTCATCGAAAAACGTAGTTGGCATTTTTCACTACGAAATAGCACATGACGTATACGGTAATGATGAAATATCGTAGTTCGTGAGCGCCGTACAAAGATAACAATTATAAAATACATACAATATTTCAAAAAATACTGGAATGATTGCTAACTTCAAAAGTGAAAACGTCCTGTCTTTGCAAGAAAATCAGCGCATTACCAATAATACAAAAATGCACCAGAGTAGAACCCTAGCCAGCAACAAAAAAGAAATTCACCAAAATTTCAATAGAATATCATCGAACCTTACATGCGGCAAACAAGGCAAGTTGAATTTTCAAACGTTGAACCTCCTGAATCAATTGTGCCTTCTCTTCAGTGAGTATTCCATTGTCTTTCTCCAGCTTGCAAATATGGCTTTCCATTTCAATACTTTTCTGCTTCTTCTTTGCCCGACACTTTTTAGATGCCTCATTTCTCTTCTCCCGTTTATCTAAATTTCTTAGTCTTATTCAGGCACAACACGAGGGCATACATACGTGTAACAGATGTCGAAAGTTGGGAAGGGGTTTAGGAAAATTTGCATAATCAGAGTCAAAAATTGACATAATTAGATAAAAAATCAATTCAAAAATTAGAAAATTTTTGCCTGATAATGCAAATTTTAAAAAAATTTTTGGCCGATTTCCATGGGAGTGCAGGCATTTTATCTTGAGTTGGGGTTACATTCCCCAACCACAATGGGGAATAGGAGGGAGGCCTCTATCCCTTCTCGAGAAAATTACCCCTCAAAAACTGACGCTTACCAAAATGTTGTACGTTTTTTGTGATCCCTGGCGCAGTTGGTCGGTCGTTGCTGTCCGTCGTTTTATTGCCAATTTCGTCGACATAGTTCTGCAAAGCAAACGGTCTATAAAGGTCCATGTTTAGCATTACTGAATCAATCAAACAGAATACAATTCGGATTGCTGGAGGACATGCTGGCTAAATTTCTCACGACTTGGAGGCAAAAATTATTCATTAAAAGGTTTAATTCGGAAAGTCCAAAAAATAATTTGTCGATTCCTTTCATTGCGAAGATGAGCGGGGGTTATGGGGGTTACATAACCATAGGAATCTAACAGGATGTCAAAAATGAGTTGAGACGTAATGCATCGCGACAATAGTGGAAAACTTTTATGGCTTGCACTCGATATAATTAAGCTTTGCTGGGACGTTTGTCGATTAATTACCGGTATAGAACTTTCTGTCAGCAGGTAACCCCTCGCCAAAGCAACGATAAGTAGCAAGCTCACGTCAATTAGATTCATCCACCATTCTTTCGTCTTCGCCAAGTTCTCACCGACCACAAGACGTTGCTCTGGGTTACATGTTACGTAAAAAATTCTGCCTGGGACTGTGGCCAATCAACGGGCTTGACTGAGTCCGATCGAATACGTTCTGTGACATGGTAACGTTGACGCTGTTTGCATTCATATTGCACAGTGATGGCGAAGATGGAGAGACTAGACTGAGTGGCGCTCGCAAAGCGTTTTGCAAAGGGCGTACTGAGCCTGACATAGGATCCATCGCTTCTTCCAGATCGATGGTTTTTATAATTTGGATATGCTGCTGCAACTGTGCAATTCGAATATGCAACCCTGCAATTAATATATTTCAAGGTACTTTCCAAAACGTCAGTATTGACATGAAGTGGTATGGGGAGGGCAACGCAACTCTCTAAACCCCTCAACTCTTCGTACAGTCACACAGTTTGAAAACGCATCCATTTGGCTGTCGAAACCAATCTTCGCTGTTAAATGTATCGTTCACTTGGTTTGCGCAAAATGTCGCAATAGTTTATACAGCTTGTAAATGGATAATTGAAGTGACTGTCGAAGCTGACCCTTGTTATTCACTTATATATGTTCACATGGCTTGCGCAAAGTTTCGCAATAGATCATGCCGCTCGAGCAACACACTAGCTGCGAGCCGGTCGATAAAAGTTATGTCGGATGCGCCTTGCTTATCTTTACTGTTCAATGAGTATGCTTAGTGATCGCATGTCAAATGGCAGCTGGCAGCTTGACAAATGAGAGATAGGGCATTCAGTTATTATACGGCATTATGGTATTATACTAAATACCGTATTTAAGAAATAGTGGCACACGCAGAAATAGTGGCATAGGTTGGTACGCTTTGTCACGAGTTGAAGCGATACGCGTCTAGTGTAAACGGTTTAGTGACGACTTTGTGGCAAGGTGTCTTCGTAACGACCGTCGCTAGGCAAACGCTTTACCATAATGTCCTCACGTAATCGTTTACGCTACACGCGCTTCAACTCGTGGCAAAGCGTACCACCCTGTGCCACTATTTCTTAAAATACGGTAGCAACGGTTGCTTTGTTTTCTTCATTACAACGGCAGCTTGATTGAGTCGCTTAGAGCGCACGGCGTATGATCGTGATGGTTGTAACAGGCTCTTAGACCACTCGGCCACAGCGCCGTCTCAATCCTACTTTCATAGTACTTTATTATTCAGTTAGGTCGTTCGAATGTTCTCTCTGATAATCTTTGAGCACTGAACAGGCGTAAAACTAATGCTTGTGGTTGAAGAACATACGTAATAATTTCATGCCTGTGTTTCGTGCTAAAACGGTTCCGTAATGGTACTTCATTTTGCGGTTCGAATAAAGGCTTCGAAACTTCACAACCGTGACGTGTAGTACTATTAGAGAACCAATTAGAGAATGGAAGTAGAGGTGAAATTAGTGCTACATCCAGTTGTAGTCATGCGAGCACAAATGTCCATCATAATTATATTTTAATTATTCCATAAGAGAGTTGGTTTCGAAGCAATAAATGGTGACAGAAGTCGTTATATCACCACTTCCTCCTTAGCAACTGCGGAAATATTGCAAATCTTGCAAATCTTGCAAAATATTGCAAGTTGATGTTTTCCTTTCCAAAATACAGTGCTTAAACCATTTTTTCTCGATAAATCTATCTAATTGGACAATTTGCACTTTTCATTATTCTAGTCGAATATATTAGTTATAATTACTTCAAAAACAATGCGACAATCTGTTGGATCAGCGGCATCTTATCGTAATGTCACATTTCCAGCGATGCCGAACGCAACGTTTCCGATGCTTGTTGAGCTCATTGGCAGCTCTATCGGTGGCGTGCCCGCTAATTTGATAGTCATTTATATTTCCTTCTTCAGCAAGAAAGTTTCCGGCAGTTTCAAATATTTCCTGGGCAATCTCGCTCTTTGTGATCTATTCTTTTGTCTGTCTTTGTCATTCGAATTCTACTTCCACCTATACCATTTGATTGCTAATGTACCCTTGAACGCCCAAAAGTGCGTTTTGCAAACTAACATGGGATATACTTTCG
The DNA here is from genome assembly GCA_034698105.1 of Plectus exinocaudatus. Classification (NCBI taxonomy): domain Eukaryota; kingdom Metazoa; phylum Nematoda; class Chromadorea; order Plectida; family Plectidae; genus Plectus; species Plectus exinocaudatus. The sequence continues at coordinate 10,003 of JAQGAX010000556.1, forward strand.
CTTTTTCCATGCTACTGGCTCTACCACTAGTATCAATTAACCGATATGTCGTCATTGTAAAGGATAGAAGTGAATGGTTCACTGGAAAGCGTACTATTCTTCTATGCCTTACTGCTTACCTGCCTCTTGCCTGGCCCACACTCGAATATTTCTTCGCTCCCGGTGTGGTTCCTTATCCACGATGTTCATTCTATGTTTTCACGCCTTATATCCCCGAGTTTTCTGTCATATCTATCGGTATCTATGCGTATACTACAATGATTTATTGCAATTTCAAAATATATCGGGTCCTATCCGAAAACGTTGCAATGCAGCAGCAAGTTTTGAAGAGAACGCCAGATGAGTTGCGAAACGAACGCGCCCTACTGAAGGCGATGATCATTCAAGGCGCTTTGCCACTAATACTTACAACGCCTTCGACAATTTTTCTACTTTCCGCAACAATTATTGGTTGGGACAAAGCCAACCCAACTCTACTCCGATTGAACGACAATATGTACGTGTCAGCGATGGATATTTCGTTGTACATCTTCCTCTGCAACCCATTGCTCGATGCTTTGGTCACATTACTCGTGGTGAAGCAGTACAGTAGTGTAGCGAAGAATATGCTTGGATATATACTGTGCAGATCGCACAATGAAGTTTCAGTTCCTGTTGCGGAGAGAAATCGTTTGAAAAACCACCGTAGTCGACATATCAATATTACTGTAAGCACTCCAACGCAAACGATTGGTTAAGCGAAGTGAAAAATCAATAATTTGCATCGCCGTTATATACTAGCACGCCAACATGAAGCTTTATTTGAAATGATTTGGTTTGTTAAAATTTCTTGCGTTCGCGCACGACGTAATATTTTCGTTCATTAGACTACCCTGACTAACTAGGCGTTCACTAGACTACCCCGACCCAGGGGCCTATTTCATAATACTATTGTAAATACAACTGTTGTAATTACAACTGCGGCAAGCACGGTGATTGGTAAGAAAACCGGAAATAGCCGGAAATAACTGGAAAATGACCAATCACCGCACTTCCCACAGTTGTAATTACAACAGTTGTATTTACAATAGTTCTATGAAATAGGCCCCTGACTACCCCGACTAACATGTATGGTGTCACCTTGCCGACGTTCAACTGAAACTAATAAGAACGACCGAATATGAGGCGCATTGAATAAATGTATTGCAGGTGCGTAACGTGACAGGCTGGGGTGATGCAGCGTGACGGAAGAGTGATTTGAGTGGGGTGGTAAAAAAGGTCAAAACAGCGTGGCGTACTTTATGAACGGCCCATACATGTAAGTGGGGGTACCTTGGGGGTACCTTAGGTCCCCAACCCGCGAAAAATAACCTGAACCCCCCTTGAAAATTGACCTAAAAATTTTCAAACTTGCATAATCAGGCGAAAATTTTCAAATTTTTGAATTCCCGCCAATATTTTTGTTGCCTGATTATGGTAATTTGACCCTGATTATGCAGATTTTTTTCCTGAACCCCCCAACTTTCGACGCCTGTTACATGTATGGAACGGCCCCATTCCAAAATAATGCAGGAATAGATGCAAACTTTACAATAAATGATGTGCGGTCTTCCCAAAACAATCAGCGCTTTACCAGTAATACAGATACGAGTCGGAGTAGAACGCTAGCCCGCAACAAAAAAGAAATTCTCCAAAATTTCAAAAAAATATCATAGATGAATATGTCATTGGTATGCGGTCGGCATAATATAAGTAATTTCCCTTGAATGCAAAGAAAAGTGAAAAAAATTGTTAGCTGGAACTGGAGAATGTAGTGACATTCAAAGTCAATCTCCACCTCTATTAGATCGTTTACTTGGTTGACACAAAATTTCGCAATAGTTGGTGTGAAATGGTTCGCGCGAACTGCATTCGATCTGCGAACCCTTACATAAGGAGTCACGGTGGATGCACACCCTTTGTCATGACTAACCTTTATGATGTAATATAAACACCCATATAGCTTCTTGTTTTGTTTGTTTGCTTAGAGTGACTTATTCTCATCATCGCACGGCAGAAACAAACAAGTATGAGGCATGTAACCTTCGACAGCGAAAATGAAAACTTGGGCGCGCGCCTCGTACGCGCACGCTTCTGATGTCATAGTAAGGCATTGGGCTGGTTTCTCATCGTGTACTGAAGTCATAGTCGTTCTTTATGAATTAGATTTATCATTGGATTAATTGAGATTTTAACTATTATATATGTGCAGTAAAACCGGCGCAATGAACGAGCAGTACATTGCAAAACATCGCATTAATTAATGATACAATGAGACTCAATTAATGATACAATGAGACTCAATATTCAAATGAAGATCACATTATCAGTGCAACTAAAACTCTTCCACTCTCCTTTATCAATCAGCTGCAGGATAGTTGATGCCTATCAGGTAATCAGTTCGGAATGGCATTGTTTAAGTTTAGTATTGTTCTTCATTGTCGATGTCATTATACCCAATCGCTTCAACTTTCTTCCATGTAGAGCGTAAAATCGCTTCAATAGCGCAGAATCGTCCTCGTGACATCATACCTCGCTCACAGTGGCTGATTTATGCAACTTTTTATTCACATTTGGTTCAAACTTTCTTGGTTCCTTTCCTACTTCCACTTTTAGCATAAATGAATAGTTTGATCCTCTTACGCTATCAACCAAATTTTTTTGAGGACGAACAGTCATTGCCCAGAAATAAAAAACGATTATCAGAATAATAGTCGTCAATATTCCAACCGTCCAAATAAAAGTCTTCAATGTAGATGCATTATCCCCTGATTCTGGTAAGCAGAAAATGAATGCAAGAGAAATGAATATCAGATAAATAATGGAAGCTCGAATCAAGTAAAGGTAGTATGCCATCTTGGCGGCAATCTGTATCAAATCGCACGTGTCCTTGGAAGACAATCGACGCTGATTGCGGTTGTTTGCGTTCTTATATCTTATATTTCGCTTAGAACCGGTTCTCGCTGAATCACGTTTGAGACGGTTAAGTTGTTATAGGAAAGTATAGTTCGTGCGAAATAATCTGCTATACGGCATTCTGTTCAATATGAAGAGAAAATGATCACTGATGAGAAGAAAAGTTTCTTTCTGGTCCTCACAAAACAAAATAGTTTGTAATACCAGGAAATTCGCGTGGGTGATGTCAATCTGATCGGCATTTCTTGCGAACTCTTCCTCAATCCGTCACATTCGAAATAATGAATAGTTTTCAATTTATTGCACAACAATATTCTTCAGAAACTATTCAATAACTATATTTTTTGGCCGAAAGGAGGAATTTCTTTAAAAGTGAGCTCTATTCGACCATATACTATGTGCTCAAAAAATGTTCCTTCCTCCAGCTGCTCAAAAGTCCTCACAGGCACTGGAATGTCCGAACTTGGGATTTCAGCGCTCAGGAGTATAGCTGTAACTGGTCTGTATTGATCCCCGATTCTCGCTGAATCACGTTTGAGACAGTTCATTTGTTTCGGGAATGTATAATTCGTGCGAAATAATTCTGTTATACGGTATTCAGATCAATATGAAGTTAACATGACGATTGATGAGATGAAAAATTTCTTTCTGTTTCGCAAAAGCAAAGAATTAGGTCTTAATTCCAGGAAATTTTGCGCGAGCGTTGTTGATCTGATCGAAATTTCTTGCGAACTCTCATTCAGCACGTCACATTCGTAATTAATGAATATTTTTCTCTCAGACTTGAAACATTAGGACAGCGATGCAATCCTTTAATTCCTGAATTTGATTGTCCCCTTTAGTCCAAATGTATTACTGCAGGGCGAATACCGTAAATATTATAATAAGACGACCCCTCTAACCTAGTTTTGAGAAACGCTAAAATTTTATAGAGCAATGTAAAGCAATGTAAAGCCAATAAAGCAGCGTAAGCAATGTAAAGCCAGCCCAATATTCAATATAGAGTATCAGCTGAATATAGCACATAATCGCTTCAATTACGTGCTAAGTTTTAAATTCCACTGCGCAAGTTCAGTAATCTGTTTCATTGCCGATCGCCATCCTATACATTCCCTTCAGTTCTCTTCAATATACACTGTAAAGCAGACCTGGGCACCCAAAATTTTCTGGGATACACAGTACAGGGAATTTTGATAATTAGCCGTCGATATTGATTTTCTGGGGGGTACACGATTTCTGGGGGGGACCCGAGTTGGGGGTACGTACCCCCCGTACCCCCACGCCCAGGTATGCTCTAAAGTCGGTTCACAGGCGCTTTATTGTGTCCTGATGACCTCATAACTCTTTCAGAGTGACTGGCTTGAAAATGCTTTTCTCTCGTTTGGTTTCAACTTTTTTGGTTTAAGTTTTCGGTTTTACATCGCTTACTTCAGTCAAAATCGAACTGTATGAATTTTCTCTGTCTCTGCATTAATTGAGATTTCAACTTTTATTTATACGCAGTAAAACCGGCGCAATAAATTAGCAGCACATTGCACAGCATCGCATTAATTACATGATAAAATGAGACTCAATATTCAAATGAAGATCACAGTTTCACTGAAATCAAAAAACTCTAGCTCTCCTTTATCAATGAACAGCAGGATAGTTGATGGCAATCAGGTAATCAGTTCGGAATGGTATTATTCAAGTTAAGTAATGTTCTTCATCGTCGATGTCATTATACCCAATCGCTTAATTTTCTTCAATGTAGAGCGTAAAATCGCTTCAATTACGCTGAATTCGTTCTCGTGACATCATACCGCTTTCACAGTATTCACAGTAATTGGTTGGAACACGGTTTTGTTCTCATTTGGCTCCAACTTTTTTGGTTCTTTTCCTATTTCCACTTTTAACATAAATGAATAGTTTGATCCACTTGCAGTTGCGGTATCAACCTCGTTCTTCGATGGCGTAGGCGGAGGACGTTTAGACATTGACCAGACGTAAAAAATGACTATGAGAATAACAGTCGTCAATATTCCAGCCGTCCAAATAAATGTCTTCAATGGAGATGCATCATCGCCAGATTCTGGTGAGCAGAAAATGAATGCAATGGAAATGAAAATTAGATAAATAATGCATGCACGAGCCAAGTAAAGGTAGTATCTCATCGTGACAGGAAATTGAATCAAATCGCGCGTGTTCCAATACTAACTTTGGAACGACGGACAACGCTGGTTGCGGTTGTACGGGGCGCACTTATATAACTGGTTCTCGCTCAGTCTCGTTTGAGACGGTTAATTTGTTTCGGGAAGGTATAGTTCGTGCGAAATAATCTGCTATACGGCATTCTGTTTAATATGAAGATAAATAGGCAATGATGGGAAGAAAATTTCTTTCTGGTCCTCACAAAACAAAATAGTTAATACCAGGAAATTCGCGTGGGTGATATCGATCTGATCGGCATTTCTTGCTAACTGTTCTTCAACCCATCACATTCCGAATTAATGAATAGTTTTCAATGTTATTTCACAATAATATTCTTCGGAAACGATTCAACATCTATGTTTCTTGGCCGAAAGGAGGGATTTCTTTGAAAGGGAGCTCTATTCGGCAGACCTGGGCACTGGTTTTCGGCTGGGGGGTGCAGAAATTTTTTTGGGGGGGTGGGCACCCCCCCCCCCGAATGCGAAG
>JAQGAX010000557.1:0-15591 GCA_034698105.1 Plectus exinocaudatus
ATATTTGTTTAATGTTCTTGTCTGTTGTTGCCTCAGGTCATTTCAAGCTTGCGACATAAAATGGCGTCGGCGCAGGACAATGAGAAGACGAAGAAGTCGGTTATTTTGGACGTGAAGCCATGGGACGACGAGACTGACCTCGCCGAGATGGAACGATTGGTGCGCAGCGTTGAGTTGGATGGGTTGGCTTGGGGCGGACCGGGCAAATTGGTTCCGCTGGCATTCGGCATTCAGAAGCTGCAGATCGCCTGTGTCATCGATGGCAACAAGATGTCCGTTGATGATCTCATCGAGATGATTACCGAACAGTTTGAAGACCACGTCCAGAGCGTTGAACTTGTATCCATCAGTATTTTATGAGCTCAGAAATGATGTCGATTTTCTGTCTACAATTTGAATACTCGGCTATGATTGCATTGTCTTCGTTTAGTTGTTGATTTGACAAAGATCGTTTGTTCCGTGAATGATTCGTGATAATGAATTTTACTCCTCTTGTAACATGAAACAGTTTTTGTACAGCATATTATTTTGCAGCAAATATTGCAAAGGCAGTCATGATCATTCCAAAAGCAGTAGCCGCCAGTCAGTCATAATTTTTCCCAGAACTTCTAGCAAAACGATTCCACAACAAGCAGAAGTGGAACCAAGAGGGGATTATGCAACTTTGACATCATTTAAGCTGTATCCATTTATGAAACGAGAAGAATTTATTACTGGTCTTTCATCATGCTCTTCGATGTCACTGTCCATAATTACCGGGACTGACACTTAGCTGGGTTTGCTAATCGGCGTCCATATTTCTTGATAGCGCTGCTAAAATTGTAATTGTATTGAACAAAGAACGTGATCCGTGCTGTTTGTCTGTTACCTGTTTCTGGGCACAGAGGTAGAGGTGGCTGAGGAATATGGTGAGAAGTATGTATGATTTCTACGCTGCTTGCGGAAATGCCAAGAATTTGACCCGTTGATCAGCTACGCAAATAAAACTTGTCAAATCTGTGCTTCCTCGGGGCCCATATGAGGGGGGGGGTTCGCGCGCTCCAGTAATTTAATATTCAATAAAATCAAGGGTAAAATCATTCTTTTTCCTTCGGGATGTCGAAGATTATTATAATCTTTCGCTAAAAACTTACGCGACATTCCTATTTCTTTCGCAGTATTGCCGTCAGGCCAAATGTGGGCTCAAGTCGGATTCGGACACCGTCGCCAACCTGCCCGCCATCGAAAAGCTCTGCCGTCAACGTCAATGTAACTTTACCAAAATTTATTATTTAATATAAATATCAATATGACTTATAACTCGTCAATGTAATTTCGTAAAATATACTATTTATAACAGCTGCTGGGCGGTAGCATTGACCTTGCCTTCAAACAATAAGCGATCTTATTCTCATATATAGCATCGATGCTTATTTCTGAAGCCCCATTACCTTCTTCAAGTTGCATGTGATTTCAGCCGAGTCATCCTCAATTCTCGGCAACTGCGGCGTCAACAATCCAGACCGCAACCCATCCAGCAAATGGTACACGCCGGTTTGGGTGTGGTCGAAAAACTACCCCGAATTCTGCCTCGGCAGCGCCTACCTACTCATTGGCTCAAACACCTCCACACAACTGGTCAATAGTATGAACGAAACTGCCTTTGTCCGTTCCGGAAACTTTCGCAAAATGGGCGAAGATGTCGTTTGGACGGGGATTGTGGCTGAAAAGACGCTTATCAACCGCATACGAATAATCGGCTTCTCGCCGCAGAGAAATTCAATTTATCACTGCTTTGAAGACGGCCAGAAGTCTGCACTAACTGTTCATTATATCAAAGGAATCGCGAAGATGACGAAACAGTGGCGAATTATGCAACGTCCGCGTCAATGTTTGAAGACAGTGGTTCACTAAAGCCCAAATGATAGTTGTTGATTAATTATGTTCTTTGCCGAAGAAGACAACTGAGCTGTGTCCGTTGTATTTAAGTGTTTTTGCTAATTATCAATAAATGAGGTCTTCAGCAAAAAAGTCGTTTATTATTGTTGTTCTTCTTTAGGGGATCCGAGAGGAACCCACCCTTTCACTGTCTTAGTGGTCTATGCTACATAAATATAATGCATGAACTCAAATCTACGACGCAAGACTGTACTAACAGGAGAGATCTCGACTCGGTGCCGTTTTTTAAGTCGTTCATAAATGACATCATATTGCAGGAGCGGGCATACAGATAACAGGTGTCGAAAATTGGGAGGGTTCCGGAAAAAATGTACATAATCAGGGATAGAAATATGAAAAATTAGGCAAATTAGGTAACTTGGTTGCAATACTGATATATATACTGCACATCTCTGTAACACTATACATATCACACTGCAAATCACTCGCATATCATTCGTTGCAATACTCGTTTCGTGCACAAACAGCACACACTCGACATGCATGGTTGCAAAATTGCCAGGGAAAATGCGTTGAATAACATGCGCAGACTAACAAAAGTATTTCCTCGTAAAAGTCGCGCACCCATTAATTTGTTTTACCGACGCTGACCGGTTGCAACGAGCGCCCAAAGGCACGCCAAGTACCCGCTCATGCAGAACGTCAAGGCCATACGCCAAGTGGACAATCCTTAATAGCGTCGAATGAATGATTGCTTTGCTGTGTCACACGCAAGATTAAATGCAAATTCTTCTGAATTGCCAAAGGGTCGTCATGCGCCAGACTTGCACAATCCTTCATGCGTGAGACAATAAATAAACCGGCTCCGCTTAGTTGGCGGCATACTTTTGATCAGACTGATCTTTAGTCAGTGAGATATATATATATATATATATATGCAAGTAGTGACCCATTATCACATTGTGCGTGCTCAAGAAAATTCCGGCATCCGTGTTCAAGCGATAGCTGTTCAAGGCCGACCTTCTCAGTTTCAAGCCTACTCCTCGGTCAGTTGAGATTGATTTTAAAATGATTATGATATCACAGAAGCTACCAATTGAAACTCTATTAATAAGTACAGTACACAAAACTTTTTGACTCATCGATAAAATGTTATACTATTGTATGAGCCTCAGCCTGGCGTACTCATTCAATATGTCATCGAATGTGGCGACACGCCGTTTGCACCCAAACCTAATTGTCGTGGAATATGCTCCCGATATGGGGAGTTATGTTAGGTTAACGAGTGGAGCCTTTCGTAGACTCGTAAACAGACAAATTAGGTGGACTGCTAACAGGGCCGTGCCATGCCACTGGGGCACCCCTGTGCTTGACTATTGCGCCTTCATTGACATGGCGCCTCTTTTGTATTAACGAGTCACCTCTCGGCGCCCCCTGTACTGCAAGCCGTTGTCCGGCGCCCCTGTGCTTCAGCACAGTCAGCACATCCGATGTCATGACCATGACCCTGACTGCTAAGGGTTCGATGACAAAGAGGTGCCCCTGTCGACGTTGGCTTGACTAAAGTGCGCGCGGAGGGTAAAACTTTTTACAACTTGCTGCGGAGATTGAGCGTTAGCGTTAGTGTATGTAGTGCTTTACTTGTGTCCAGGGGTAGAATGTGAAAGACGCCTGTGTGCAGCGAGGAGGAAAAAATAGTCAGAGGCTCGGCCGTTGACAGAGATGTATCGAGCCGTCGAAGGCGACGTTTCGAATTCTCAGAACCGAGCGCCCAGCGAGAGGGGTTGGGCCATATAACCACGCGCTCCGAGCTCTCGGGGCAGATGCAGGCGCTAGAGATCAATGTTGTCAGGCACCTTCTCGGTGGTGCCCAATGCGTGTTCTTTTATTACTGTACTGTAGCTGACGAGGATTTATTTAACAAGGGTTTATTAACAATAAGACGATAAGTACAATAGGCGATAAGCAACACAAGAGCTACATTCTCAGTCTACTCCTTCTCTTAACTACACAACCTCCTATAGTGAGCATCACTTCACCCAATACCACTAACACTACCCTTAACATTAACTTTACATCAGAGAGCTACACTATTTATACTGAGAAATTGTATAAACATCACTGCCTAATAATTAGCTACAAAACTCAAGTAGTTTCGAACTACTAACGAAAACACTGGTTTCTAATTCCTGTTTACGTAATGTCAGTATATGTATCAACGAGATAAAAACGTGTTCTAACGGGTTGAGCCAGACGTTCTTATTTCACTGTTGAGTAATGATCCTATATAGTACCGTAGATAAAAGTCTCACTATTTCACAATTGACATTCCATCAACTATATCACTAGACAATGTTTGAACTTGGACGTCAGCCATTTCTTCTCGAATATTCTATTCTACGTGTACATCACGACTGTGTTCCATACTACATGAGCATCAATCGTCTAATTAGTTTAATTTGACTTTAATTAGTCGGGTTAGTTCCCGACAATGTTTAGAAATGTGTCTGCCTCCCGTTACCGTACTCGTATTATTCTGTGAAACCATCTTACGTATAGACCCACTACTGTAATCGAAAGCAAATCATTGTGTGTAGCTCTATGACACACTATTAACATCAATATCAAATATCCACTGAAACACCCACAGCGAAATCAAATTATTTTTTATTTTTGCCGCACATCGCGCCACTAGTGTAACAGGAAGATTTCGCATGTACGGCATCGCAATTTTATAAAATATTTGGTTGCAGAATTCAAGACTATCAAGCGAACAACAGAAGCCATCATGCAGACGCGAACGTTCATCATCCTCTTGATGATTGTTAGCATTGCAACGGCAGCAATGAAGGATAGCATTGTCATGGACAAGAACGTCGGTGTTGCAATTCAAGACCGTCGAAACGCGACTGGCGAAAATATTCAATGCAGTAAGTGCCTCATGCCATATGTTACCTATATTTTTCAAAAATAAGTCCACTGGTAACATTTGTGTTCATTATCAGTTTATAACGTACTAGGAGTCACAAAATTCTGAGCATGAATGGGTCGGCAATTTATTCGGGGCTTCCGAATTCAAAATTTAACCCGGTCGTGGTTGACGACTTTTTTGATCATCTAAAAAGTACTGTACTCCCTTTTTCATTGAAATCTTGCTCATATCCAACTTCAAATTGTCGAGAGACATGAGACCAATTGGAAGTATATGAAGGAATGGGCTTATCTCGATTGAATGATTAGTTTCCGACTCGGAATTTCCGAATTTTGACATTTTCCAAATTTTGTCGAAAAAATACAATCGAACAATTCTTCTGTAAATAAATAGATATAAGAGACAAGAGTCATGAAATTTTAACCAGAAGTATAACAAATACTAAGTATGATCTGGACGAATTTTCAAGACTGCATCAGCTTCCTGAGAGTTTGTACAGTTTTCTGAAAACAATATCGAAAAGATTTTTAAAACTTAACGCCGTCCTAGCGGATGACTTAACGCCTCCCTTCCTAAAGATGATGCACGTCTATGAAGCAAATATAATTTCGTTAATTCATCATTCACCAAAATTGAGTTAGCAATGCGATACATTTTATAATCTTTTCAAACTGTCTCACTGCCAAAAGATTATTATGAAAGAAAAGCGTCACGAGACTCAATTAATCATTTTTAGTATTGAACAGTTTTACAATGTGCAACAATCACAATCATTTATCAATATTCAAACTTTCTTTTTCAGCATCGATATTCGTATTCCTGCAATGTGTGTTATGCGGATGCGTTTGGGTTAACCTTCAGTGTATTGGAACTTCTCTTTGCTGAGCTGAAGTAACGAATTCGAGATTATTTTTAGTCATTACTTTATAGCATAGGCATACTGCTGATTTTTCTACCTAATTGTCGAATATCGCTGGCTGCAAGCAATTGTTTTTAGAAACAAAAGCGTTAACAACATGTGTTTAGAACGATTGTAGTACAAATGTGTTTCAAACGATTGTAGTATTCTGCATTGCATATTTGTATTATGTTTTACATTGTAGTATTAATATCTGATCAAACAACGGCACAGCTATTTATATCATCACAGCGTAGATAATATTGCGAGACTTCTTGATTCAGGACTTATCCAATACGCTATTAACAGCGCGCATGCGTTTCGAAAGCAGTAAGAAAATCGAGACGCTGAGAATGATATCGAGACGTTATGAGAATTTTGTGGTTTTCCGATTGAAACACTTCTCAAATGCGATTGAGCATTTTTAGTCATTAAAATTAAATCTTTTTTTGCGCTATCGAACAGCATTGGAACCATTTCAAAAAAGGTTTATGTCTCAAAGAATACGCAATTAAATCCAATAAATTTTAATTTCAAAATTTAAAAAATTAACATTTCAATAACAATAAATTATTGAAATAAAGTGGCACTATCTACTATTGGTACGAATACGGAATTGAAGTTTCACACGACGCTTACATAGGCGGACGTATTTTATCGCTTGTCTTACAGTAAATTAAGTAAAATGCCTACTGTGCGCATTAACTAAGGCATAAATGCTATAGGAACCATATCTAATAATACGATCCCCGGCTGTCACAACGCGCTATCGAGCTATTATGCTCAACAAAACGAAACGAATAGACATGCAGCGAAGGGCATGGTTACTGTACGTAAGATATCCAGAGCTCTTTGCAAAATACAGAAGCTGCCAAATAATTCCTTAAATATACCACAGGAAAACACCACTCATGCGCATCAGAGTTCAAATTGATCATATTTCATTCCTGAAAGCAGTCTTCATACAGAATATCCTCTTTGGCTGCGCATACTACTGCATAAAATTTTGTCTAAAAGTGTTTACCATATTTACGTCAACCGCTTGAACCACATTGGTGAACAATCGCACGCTGTTCCTTTCGACATGGCGCATCTCAGATAATAATGGCAGAGCCAAGGGTTTTCCTCAGCTGCTGCTAGTGTTCTCTTTGTTCCCTGGTTTACTGGTATCTGTAAGCAGTACGATGCAGCAGTAATTTGCGTTTTTGAAATCGGTTAGGAAATAGATAGGAAAGGAAATGGGATGCAGGAAATAGCATGCAATAATAATAATGCATGCTTTGTGTAGCATTCTTGGTGAAGCTGAAAATATGCACACTAACAGCCTGACAAAGGGTAACAGCCTGGTTTTATATCTCGTACTGTAGTTAAAATGTCGCGCTTAACTCAATGCTAAGGCCTTAAATACGACTAAAATTCAAGTACGCGATATGAACCAATCCAATGGGACAGCGGTATAAAAGATTTATCGATTCGCGCTCGTGATCCGCGTTATGCAATAGTGTGAATGCAATGAGATCGTGAAACGATATAGAGTTTGAATAGGGCGCTTTGGGGGGCCAGCCGGGAGAGTCAGCGAATACCGTATACCGTAGTGAGACGGGCGTATCAACGCCAAAGGCTACGGCCCGTCTCAAAATAGAGCACAGCGAAACCGGCGCAAACCATTGCGCAGCTAATTTAGAGCGGCGCACCGTACTGCGCAAGGCCAAAATGCGAAGCGAAGAGGCGATAATTGCCGAAATTATTGACTCTCTCCCGGGCTGGTTAATCCCCCAAACACCAGTTTATTGAAAATACCACCGAAAAGTCTCGAAACTCCCGCCGAAAATACCTCCGAAATGCGTATCAATACAAAATACGTCTGCAGAACCGTACAAAAAACCCATTTTCATAGGGAAAAACGTATTCCGCAGACTACCCCTACGAATACGGCATATAGTTGATAGACAGTACCGAAATACGCGTAGCCACAGCGAAAGCGAAGGAATACAACCGCAGTATACGTAAGCCAATGAAGCACTGAATAATAGTCAAAGAAGTCACGAACGCGCGAATGCGAATAGCGAGATCGGAAGAATCCAAAGGGCGCAAACGAAAGCACTGTATCTGCCAGAGGCGCCAAGCGAAACCCGAATCGAAGAATCAAGTAGATCAAGCGTCCTAGCGAAGAGCGAAACAGGAACAGCAAAAGCGCCGAATAATACAGCAATCTGAGCGAAAAAGCGAAAGTATCCCGAATTGCAGCGAATACATCGAAAGTGGACGAAAGAATTGCACAGCGCAAACGCACAAAAACCGCAACTTCGATCGAAAGCAATGGACAGGTACAACTTCAACAGCGAAAATGGGATGGTGGGTGGGTAAGCGCAAAAAACGTTATGAGCGAGGAATGGCTTAGTCAGCCAGAGGAGGTCATCACAATAACAGTGTCAAGCGTGCGCGCCATAAATCATTAGAACAGCGAGGTCGCGACAGGTAGGCGTCTGAGGCATGAGAAGTAAATGACAAGCGCGACAATATACAGGCCACCCGAATGGCCGACTCGCTTAATCGACAACATACATTTTACAGTGGCAAAATTTCATGAATCTTGATGAATATCGTAATAGACCAAAGAATTGATATTCTCTGTGCTTATGGCTTGGGGATCACTGTTCGCACGCTAATTTCACCCTAAAACTGCCGTTGACTAAAACAGCGAAGTTGATCACTATCTGGCGCTCTATCAGGACCTTTGTCGTATTGAAATCTCATTGGGATCTTCGAGATAGTAGAACAAGAGATACCTGTTCTATGACGCAAATTGGGTGCCGACTGAATGCCGCTTTCATAAAGAAGTTGAAGACGTTTTCTATTCTTAAAAACAGCTTCGAAAGCAAAGTATATCATAAAACCTCGGAGCTTATATACCCGCTTTCTTACATAACTCATGTCATGTGATATCATGTGACTTATCGGACTATCAGATGCCCACATTATATCTTTTTTCAAATTGGATCACTTCGCGCTATCTATGATTTATGAAAAATGGAATTTTTCAGATTTTTTTGACGCGTGCGATTTTTTGTCGTGAGAAGTTGTGATTCTTTCTCGCAATCGCTAGACTGGGACAGGGCAACTTCAATCCCCACAACTCGATCACGCAAGGGCGACACGTCGATCGGCAAACCGCGTGATCGTTATAGTGTATTCACGACTGAACAATGTGCTTAAGGCGCCTTAATCGGCAGAGGGTCCAGGAGGGAGCTTAAGGCCCCAGGTTCGCTGAGGCGAAAATCTTGAGGCACCATGCACATTTTTTACCTTTTAAGCAACGCAATACTGAAATCTTTCGTCAAAAATGCTCCCTACAATCTTCAGTTGAGTCATCAGTTTCTCTTGCGAGCTTATTAACCGGCAAATGACACAGTTATTCCTACTAATTGACACCTGCCTTTGTTGGCTGCATGAGTCTATGGTGGTAGTTATATAGGATTTTCGTTATCACTCTGCATCATTGCGAAGCTGCCGGCTGACGTTTGGCGTTTGGAAATTTGGTCGAAACGTAACTTTGAATTTGATTAAAGAGACGCTCATTCAAAAAAACTGATTTACTTACTTGATTACTTTGCTAAGTAGGCTATTCAATATATCAATATGATAAGATATAATATGATTTGCTAGGGTTATGTTTTTGACCGATTTCAAAAATACTCCGTATCACGGCATGCACAAGTAACACAATTGTTACACAATATGACATAATACTGAAGGCACTCTGTAGGAATATTTTTAAGAAAAATCCGTTACGGTCGTGCAATTTTCAAGCAAAATTGCAATCTCCTAATAATGAATTTCAAGGTTAGCCGCACAGTTGTACTCAGTTAATTTTAACTGAGTTATTTTTGTAAAAAAATTAACTAACTGGGTTAACTGAATTAATTAATATTTTCGAAAACTGGGTTACAAACTGGGATAAAACCAACTGGGTTTTTCTAAACTAACTGAGTTGTCCATCCGCAAAAATAACTGAGTTAAACACTAACTGAATTAAAAATGTGCAAAAAACTGACTGAATTAACAGAACTGAGTTGCTTTTTGTCGAAAACACAACTGTGGTTAGCCGCATTTAATCATTAATAATGATGCATCACTTCCGTTGTGATTTTTATATCAGTTTTAAACATACATTTTCAGCTGTGAAAATTCAAGCTGATATTGGCGGCAGCAACGCAATAGAAAATAACTAGCAGTTATGTCAACTCTAAATGTGACCGACTCAAATTATACTGCCAACAACATCGCTGAACAATACGCGCTATACTATTCACTAAGCCAGCAAGACTCATGGGAAACCAGACTTTGGAACAATTTGGACTATCTTGCAAGCTATACCCTGAGCTGTGTTTTATGCCTCCTCGTCTTAGGCATCACAATCTTCAGCAAACAACATATAACTGGTGACTATAAATGGTTCATTTTAAATCAAATTATAGCCAACTTTTTCTGTGCGTTTGGACTTCTGTTGTATTTTGCAGTTGTGAATGTTTATCTTGGGCAGATTCAATTTGTAACTCTTTATTTCGGCAGAAATACTCCAGTTTGGCTAACAGTATTCTCTGAAATTGTCTTGTATGAATTACAAATTAAATTCGGAACATATGCTCAATTTACAACGCTATTTGCGACCATTTTTAACCGCTGGGCGACATTCGCATTACCCTATCAGTATTCTACTATTATGTCACCTCGTCTCATATTCCTTTACTGTTCCTTGTGCTATTTGCTTATTTTACCCATGGATACGCGTCTCTACGCAATGCTGTCAATTCCTGAGACTTTGTCTATCTGTATTGCAAACGGTCCGTTACTTATACCCTGGCTTTTGTCTATCATTCTTAGCGTCTCGATTTTCCTAATGCTTTCGAAGCGCATGCGCACTGTTAAAAGCGTATTGGATAAGTCCCGAATCAAGGAATCTCGCAATGTTCTCTACGCTGTAATGATTCAAATAGCTGTTCCGTTGTTTGATCAGGTACCCCAAAGTGTTATCCACATCGTTCGGGCGTTCAACATAATACCCTTTGAGAGCATATTAAATAACTGGTTTTATCAAATTTTGGAAAAAATAGGCGAATTTAATGTTTATTTTTCCAATACATACACGTGTTTGATCATTTTGATCACCATGCGCCCTTATCGCAATGCTCTGCTGTCGTTGTTGTCACCTGTTATAAAATACTTTAAATGCTTCGCAAAACAGAACCAAAATATTCCAGAAAGAACCGTGAACAAATCACATATATCTCCTCAGATTGTTCGTATTAAGTCGAGCAATACCTGATTTTCTCGTGTTTAACTGCATTCTGTTACCGAACATGCTCTGTCACGTTGCTGGTATGAGGTATCTCTTTTCAACGTCACCTAAAATTCCTGATATGATTGTTTTTGTCGTATTGTGCTAATACGTATCTAGTTGGACATTGTTTCCTTTTGTAAAAAATATTTCCAGCCATCTAGGGTTAGGTTCATTAATTCTCTTGCGAGCTGATTAACCGGCAAATATCACAATTATTTTCCTTAATGACACCTGCGTTTGTAAGTTGTTTGCGTCAATGGCGGTAATAACCGAATTTTCTCGAAAATACTCCCACTCGCTACCCAACAGCCGCTACCCGCTTGCAAAATATGCCCGTTGGGAGTAATATTTGGATCCAATGTTGATTGGCTCAAAGAACAGAATAGTCCCAGATTTCGGAGGGGGATCTGAGAAAGATCAAAAACCGCGTTACATAATACTGTACTGTAATTAAATAATTGCGTAACAAAAGGTTGAGAAATTCTAATAGCCCGCGACCAGAGATGATGTTTAATGTTTGTCATGTGTGTGATGATCGTCAGGAGTTGCTGTAGAGCTGATTGGATGTCTGGTATTACGTGCTCATTTATAGTTTCCTTTTTGCTCCAATAGCCCCTCATCCTGTTTTTCGGGGTTTTTTCTTTATGAACGGCTTCACTCGCGTTTGGCCCTGTGAGCGTCCCGTCGATGTGATGGCCGATTGGTAGGTTGTCGATGCAACTTGATTGACACTTACCCACCCTTCACACGCGAGGTCCTCTATCGCGGTAAATTGGCGCGGTCGGGGGGTAGCCTAGGGGGTCCAGGGGGTTGGAGCCCTGGCCAGATGGGGGTGACTTCCCTGGACCCCCCTGGTCACAGGTATGCCTCCAAGCCCAAAACTGTACCCATGTCTGCGGATAGAGGATCTCGCGTGTGAAGAGCGGGTAAGTGTCAATCAAGTTGCATCGACAACCGACCAATCAGCCATCACATCGACGGGACACTCATAGGACCAAGCGCGAGTGAGAGGCCATTCATAAAAAAGAAAAACCAGATTTTGATTTGATGCAATTAGCGCGGTTTTTGTCACTTAAAGAGGATCTTTTGAAGTTTTGTTTTGAAAAATTTTGCGACAATCATATTCGGTCGTACCTCATCCTTCTGTTGCGTAATTATTTATTGGACACCCCCTCCCAAATTTAGGAATATTTTTTCTTCTAGCCAGACAACTTTCGATCCAGAAAATACACCAGGGGGCCTATTTTACGAAAGGGCAGCGGCTGTTGGGCAGCGAGTGGGTGTATTTTCAAGAATCCGGGTAATTGCTGCAACGCAAACAGCTTTCAAAGGCAGGTGTCAGTCAGTTGAATTAATTGTGCTCTTTGCCAGTTAACCAGCCTGCAAGAAAATTAAAATGGACCTAGCCCTAGATGGCTGGAAATATTTTTCACAAATGGAAACAACGGGAAACTAGATACTCTGTGATCGTCTTTCAAAATATAGCAATCAGTCCTTTTGAGGATTTCATGTCGGCGCGAAGCGATCACAGCGCTTCTGACAGTTATAGGCAGAGAACTGAACATATCATAAAAAAACGCAGAACACGTTGCTTTCTTATAATGTTCCTGATGTCGTCATTTATCCACGCAGACGCTAGACCGCAACCCCTGACTAGGGCGCCGGCTTGTCCAACGACTTAATTTCTACTTTTCTTTTATTGACGATAGAGACAGCACTTACAATGTTCCAAATCTGCGAAACTGTTCGACTAGCAATTGCCGATTTATTTCAGTAGGCCGAGCAGGCAGATGGAGGAGATGATGAAAAGGGAAAGGAAGATCATACCGAACTTTAGACATTCCGTTCTGCCAATCAGTGATCGAACCGAATGCACTTTAATCGAATTGAATCGAATTACTGAGAATCGAAACTGCATAAGTTGTTTGGAGTGCCATCCACATTGTGGATTTGATGCGTTCTTTCGTTTTTACTGGCGTCTCGCTTGTTTTTCTACACTTTTGTTCATTGTTGTTCTTGCTCGATCGTATTTCTTTTATACCATTGTTCGAAGCGGTGTAATTGCCACTTGGCCACACTCCACTGAAGCATAGCTGCGAGAGAGATTATTTTATTATAGAAAATAGTGCAGACTGTGTGATTTGCATAGACGTGTGTCACATTAGATCTCTATCGCTTTCGGTGGGCAAGCTACCCATTCGAGAAGGTGAAATATCAAATTGCTCAAGTGGTCGGCTGGAAACAGTACCACTCATAGTGGCTAAGGTTGCCAAATTAGTTTCGGATTATGCCTGCTGTTCCATTGGGTGGGTTCATATCGCGCACTTGAGGTATAGTCGTAATTAAAGGATATGCATTAGCATTGAGTTAAGCGCGATATTAGCGATATTAGCGAAAGTACGAGATATGAACCCGGCAATTTATCAAGCTGCTAGTGTGCATATTTTCGGCTACATCAAGAATGCCACGTTGTAAGGCCACATGCATACCTGTAACAGGGGGTCCAGAGGGGATCCAGGGGGGTCACCCCCCTCCAGCCAAGAGTCGGACCCCCCTGGCTCCCCTCCCCCCGAGAAGGTCCAGACCTTTTCCAAATCCTATCGGACCCCTTCGGGGTTACATAACCCCAGACCTGGGCGTGGGGGGTTTGGGGGTGCGCACCCCCCAAAGGGTTTTGCAACTTTGGGGTCTCGCATCTGGGGGGTGCAGAAATTTTTTCAAAGAGAAGGGGGAGTACAGTGATTTTTCCGGACAGGGTTTTGGCTAGCTAAAAAAAGGGCAGCGGAAAATTTTTTTTACGAAATTTACACTGGATAGAATGGACTTCGAATTCTGGGGGGTGCTCACCCCCCAAAAAAGTTTTGCACCCCCCAGCCGAAAAACCGTGCCCACCTCTGCATAACCCCCATGCCCAAATCTGGTAAGGCATGCTTTCTTATTATTGCATGAGCAGCGCGAATTTAAATTGGTCATAATGGGCAATGCTGCGAAGAAATTAACCAAACTGTATGACAGTATGTGAAATTTATATCAGTAACAACATTGCGAAGCGAATTTTACATAAAAGAGCATTCAAAGTCACAGAAGGGATACAAAATCGAGAAAAGGCAATAATTAGGGTAAAATGGGTGCGGTAGTTTAGTAATTTGAAGTGGATGAATCACGAATAGTTATGATGTTGCTGTTATCGTCTCCACCCTTGTCCAATTTTCCTAGCTCAGCATAGGCTGGTGCCGATGCACTGGCTATTTATCCAGATGCACCCGCACACTACGCATTGCACGAAGATCAAGACGCTCGTTGAAATCTTGTTTTTTATTGTATTGTAGTACATAAGGAATTTTTCACATAAAGTGTACCCCAAGTAGAAGAACCTTGAGATATGAGGTGTAACTAATCCGAATCTGGTTCTCAGAATAACGAATCTGGATTTGGATTGAACACGAGTACCCGGGTATTACGAATCCGAAACGAGATTCCTTACCCCTCTACCCCCTGGTCCGCTCTTATTTGGTGCTTACTACGTAATTTACTAAGTGTGTGCAAGCTGCCTAAAGAATTTACTTCATTTCAAATGCAAAATAAACTCGTTTCTTCAAAACTTTTATCGAGAAAGTTTCATTTTACTGATAAAAAGAGGGTCTCCTCTCATTCACTTTTGGTTAGACTATAACAAGTTTAAACAGTATCTCTGTCAAATATGTCAAAAAACTGCTAGTTTCAAACTCGAATTATTTTTTGGATCCATGGTTATTATCAAGTGGTATTTTAGCTCCGAATTGCTGCATTAAATTTTCGCTGTACTTGTATAATTCAAATTTAAATGTACATTATGAATTTAGCGTTGAGAAGGCACCTTGAATGTTTCAGAAATTAAAGTGCTGCATTTTATTTACTCTAACGCCTAGCTAAACAATTGTTCGTGAAGCTTACTGCAAGGTAGAGTTTCGGCGACACCCACCAGTGTGAGCAGAAGGACGGCCAGGAATTGAAAGAAGTTCATTTTTGTTTGTTTCAGAGCTGAAAAGATTACTGAGTGAAGATGAATATTCTGAACTTGATTATAGTCACTAGTTCAACTGGTACAGGACCCTATTTTGCTAAGTTACTCTACTTACGGCGACCTAGGAATGGCGACCATGGTAACCGTGGTGACCATGGCAGAGGTGGGCACGGTGGGTCGGCTAAGGGGGGTGATGGACTCGATTTAGGGAGGGGATCATCCCCCCTAAAAAAATTTCGGACCGCTTAGGGGGGGATGAAGGCGAAAATTTCAAAACCACTTTTTTAACCTTAAAAACGCACATTTTTCGCAGTTTTGCGCATAGTTTTGTATTATATTCATACTTAAGCTTTTTTATCAATGCATAAACATCAAATTGTTACACATTCAAACTATAGAACTCCACAAAAAATTGCCGAGTTTATTAGGGAATATTGATGCGAATGCCGATGGCACAAGCTCATCACGCTTGGGGGGTCTGGGGGGCGCGCTTAAGCGCCCCCCAGCGGGGTCCGGGGCAGAGCCCCGGAAAATTTTGA
>JAQGAX010000558.1:0-15588 GCA_034698105.1 Plectus exinocaudatus
ACGGGGCCTGAAAAATGACGGGGCCGGGGCTGGGGCCGGGGCCGATTTTCGAAATCTTTTGGGGCCGGGGCCGGGGCCGGGGCTTTTTTTGGGGGAAAAACGGGGCCGGCCCCGGGGCCGGCCCCTGAACATCACTGCTCTAAACATGATTCGTATTTGTTTATTCAGGCAGCGATGCTATTAATGGTCAGCATCGACCGATTAGTCGCGGTAGCCAGACCCTTCACATACAGAAAATTCACAAGAAGATACTCATTACTTGTCATCTTTTTCTCTTATCTTCTGGCCGCACTGTACACAATACTTATTGTGGTGTACGTTAGGGAAACCGACACAAGTGGAAATAGAACAGAAATGAGCGCCATATGCTTGTTGAACGAAGTGGATCGTATATTCGATTCGATATTCTATGTAAGACTGACTCTTGCCGGTCTAAGCATCGTCAGTTATTTGTTTGCATGGTATTTGTTCAGGTAAGACGTTGACTTTGGTTTTGTTAGGTTATCCGTATATATATGTCCGTCTCGGTCACTAACTTTTGCTTCAATTTTTTAACCTATTACTATTGCTGTTATTTTAATATTGTACTACTATTACTGCTGACTACCGGGTTTTCTCGTAAATACTCCCCTCCGAAAATGCGCCCATGGGTGTCCATATTTATATAATTGAGCCCACTGAGCATATTTTTGAAGTGATTTTCCGAAAATTGACCTGCGCATCACTGCGCTACGGTAACACTTGTAAGATACAAGTGCAGCATAATAAGAGAAAACAGTGGAAAAACCACTTTTCCTAAATACGCCCGGGGCTTATTTACGGGAAAACCCGGTACTGCTTGACTTTCAACTTTGCAGGCGCGACCAGCTACTCTTCACAGATCTGGCATTCTCCATGGGGAAATCTCGACTTCGGAAAACGCAACGCCATCTGTCAACAACAATAGGAATTTGTGTTCTGTTCACTTTCATTCTTTACATTGTTCCAAATGGAATCAACATTCTCTCTGGATTTGGGGATATCAACCCCGATATCTGGGGACCATTTGGCTGGCTACTCTGTTGCTGCAATGCTGTTGTAAATGTATTTGTATTTTCACTGCGACACGAAGACATTAGACGAGGTGTGAAGCTGCTCTTCATCTGCAAGGAATTACCATCTCCTTCTGTGCTTCCAGTTTTTCAAAAAGAATCGATTGTTCAAGCATAAAATTTCGTGCTTAGTATTTCGTGCTTATATTGTCTTGTTGATTTTAATTGCGTTCAGTATGAAGGGCTCCTGAATGAACGGAAAAGGATTACGTATCCAAAATGTGACATCAGATTTCATATTCTCAAACGGTCAATCGTTATTGTCATTGATCATGCGCTGTTGAAAGAGATACTGGTCAAGAGATAGGAGGGGAATAGATACTTGCTCAGAGAGGCTGCCACGTAAGAAACCAGAGCGAAAGAAATCTTGATCAGGGCACAAATAAATTGATTTTTTTTTGGGCATTTCCGACTCGATCTGATTTCATCATTGACTACAGCGCTAATGCAAAAAAGCGCGATGACCAGGTGAATGATCTTTCAGATATTTTATAAAGCAGTTTGCACTATTTCTGTGATCGGTGTCCTCGCCGGAATCCTGACAATGCCAAGAGGGGGATATGTGGGGATGATATCACCCCCACAGGCACCCAAATCACCCGAATCGAAAAATGGGTTAGGATGGAAATCATCCTCTCAGTGGATCGGAGAAAAAATTACACTGGATTGAATGGTACTTTTTCCTAGAAAGTGACGTCATATCACCCCCCAGACAAAAAATCAGTGGCTATCTCTGCCGGAATCATGATATATTTGCCAGCAAATGCATTATTCACGTTATGATATACTCGCATGAGGACGTGACGAACATGCGGTAAGCATTGTTTGCGCTGTTGGACCACTACTCTTACCAGAGTCACAATATTTCGGCAAATGCTCGAGTCAGAGTATGACATATTCGGCATATGACAGATTATAGAACGTGCGTCTGCTCAAGAATGTCTCATAATTTTGGACTTAAAAACCTTTCGGACAACGGAATTTAGCATAGTGTTCTGGAGACTTCGAAGCATATTATTGCCAATTATCAGCGAATTCTATCGCCGCCTCATCGGAATCAAATAATAATATGCTTTGTCCCTATTCTAATGACCGCCACTGTTCATTTGTTCATGGAAAACTGCGCTTAGCTGCTCTGATATCTGCAAATCACTCAAAATCTTTGTGCCAACCGCGGTGGTCCAGTGGTTAAACGCGTCTGGGGACCGTCGCACGCTGCTACGTTCCCCGCCGCGGTTGGCAAAAGTCCCACTCCCTGATTGAGCTCCCGGTGTTTGACATGCGATGGACGATCGGAAGGTATCGAAAAGGGCCTTCCAAGGAAGACAGCGGAAAAAACGCTAAGAAGCTTACTTACTGTCATAATCTTTGCTTTTTAGGAAAAGTTCCGAAGATTTTTCAGTTGGCAAAACCAATTCATTTGTTGTTCTGCAATATACGACGAAAGAAGTGGAAACAATGATGCAGGCAGGAAATTCTTTAATGCTCATTATAATTGCCATGTGGATTTACTGGTTACGCGCACGCAGTGTATGGCCGCAAATGCGACTTTGATAATTGTGAATGCCTTTGTTTGAGAATGTGATTGAATATTGCATTTGTAATTATTCATAGTCTGTAGCATACTCTACATGTAACGCATGTCGAGAGTTGGGGAGGGGTTCAGGAATAAAATTGCATAATCAGATTCAAAATTAAAAAAAATATTGGCGGAAATTCAAAATTTTGCAAATTCTTCTGTGATAATGCAATTTTTTTGAATTGTCGGCTGATTTTCAAGGGGGTTCAGATTTTTTTCTCGGATTGCGGAAAGAAACCCCCCCCCCACTTACATGTATAGTCTGTAGATTTTGCAGCATTCAAGCCATTTACAGCATCGAGTAAAAATTTTTTACTTATTACACGCAACCAGATTTTGTTCCATTTTCGGAATGTTCACTCAACTGAAGTCAATTTGAATGCTAAATTTTTGTAGCAACCTTGAAATCTGTTGCACTTTCCAGTTGTAATCTATGAGTTCTTATTGTTTACTAGCTTTATCCTGAAACATTTTGCAAAGCAAAAGGAAGTTAAAGTATTTTTATGTGTTAGATCTTGAAGTGGAGCATGGGATTGCATAACCGCACAACCGTCCAGCTCGAAAGTGTCATTCTATTCAGTGTAAATTTACCGGAACTCCGTCCGCTATCAATCAGAATCTGTAAACAAGTGTTGGGCAAAACACGTTGATTGCGCGACGGATTGGCTGACACCGCAAACGCGACTCCTCTGCCACACGTTTTTACCTTAACTTCGGATAACTATGATACTGCAGATCAGATGACATCACGCTGAGTGTGATAGCGTAAGGCCGCGTACGACAACAAGTGACATGGGCGCATTTTGGCTAGGAAGGGTCGTGGTCGATCATCTGCAGGGTAAACCTGTAATAGGTGTCTGTGACCAGGAGGATTTAAACCAGTCGACGGGAGGGGGGTTGTTGGTACGGTACCTTTCTGTTTGGTTTTCGGCGCGAAAATTCAATAAAAGCCAAAAAAATTTGGCCACTAAGAGGCGAAGGTGCTATTTTTCCGGCTGGGGCGGATACTATCCCTCTAGGCAGGGGGACTGGCCCCTGGCCAGTAGGGTTGAACCCTTCATAAACCCCTGGTTTTCAAGTGAAAAAGTCGGGTGCCGAAACCCCTTTGAGTTCTATATACAGGATTAGTCGAAAGTTCTGGAAGTTTTTTGTTTTTGAATAACTTTTTTCCTTTTGCACCAATCATCATGAAACTTTACAGTCATCGTCTGCGAGTCTTGAAAATTGTTCTGAAACAAGAATTGCTTCATTCGATCAATATTTAAAATCAAACCTCACTCGGTTTGAGCTCAGATTTCATCGGCACAGCTTTTCGAGGGTGCTAATTGGCATAAGTGCATCATTTTTTACGCCCCACCTTAATTTACTGGGCAAACTGATGGAAAAATAAGAGCAGAAGCAAATCGTTAATAGTGAAAACGCTACTAATCGCTAAGCAGTATGCATTATCTCGAACTAATGTATATTCAGCGAATGTGTCACCCTATAATAAACCTATGATTGCCCAACTCTCATTCTGTTCGATGGAAACATTCTATTTTTCAGCCAAAATGTGACGAAATTTTAACCAACCAACTAACATTCCTCTTCGATCCTCTTACCATACCTGAAGCAGTAGCAGTTGAAGTTCTGAAGTTAAGGATTTTTCGATCCGACTGTTGATTTAATACAAGAAATGATATCATTTAGCTCAATCAAAGACAAACCTTAGCTATGGAGTTAGTGGGGATTTCTAACGCGACCATAAGAAGTAGCGCATCTTCTTTGGACCTATTCGAAGCGATCATAAAGAACATCATCTACTGCATTTTTGGAGCCATTTTGTCGTTGTCAAATCCGCTGACCATTGTTGTCGTTTTGCGACATTCCGGTCTGCGAGCAAGAAAAGAATACATTCTTCTGACTGGTAAGAATTATTGAATGATATATGAATCAGACATTGGCAGGACCGTGCCATCGTTGGAGCCATTGGAGCAGACATGTCCACGGACGGATGAGGGATATCCCCAGATGGCCAAAATTTCCTCCATATCCCCCAGTCGTCAAACCGTGAACATTTCTGCATTGGAGCAATGGCTTCAGGGCGCTTTGACTCCATGGCACGGCCCTGGACATGCATACCTGTAACGGGTGTCCGAGGCCGGGGGGGGGGGTCTGGACCTTCCCTCGGGGGGGGGGGACCTTCGTGTCGGGATTTCGGCGCGAATTCAAAAAAGTCGCCAACATTTTTTCGCCACGTAGTGGCGAAAAAATTTTGGCGACTTTCTCGGGGGGGAGGGGTCAGGCCAGGGGGGTCCAGGGGGGGTCGGACCCCTGGCTGGGGGAGGGGGTGACCCCCCTGGACCCACCCTGGTTACAGGTATGTGGACATGGGCATATATAATCTGCACGAGTCCGAGCGTGTTCGCGCTGTCTTTATGACAGTAATTAAGTGCGGGACTATACTTCTGCACTGCGCTTCATTTCACTTTCAGGTCTCGCTTTCGCCGACATGCTGGCCGGTTTTGCTACTATTATCGCTGGTGCATATCGACTGAATCTAATAGAACACGACGAGCAATACGATCAAGAAAGGCGGTGGAGATGTATGGGTGCCCCGCACTTTTTGCTCATGATCTTCTCGTCCAACATCCAGGCAAGTTCAGCGCTTTGATGAGAACGTAAGAGGTCAGATAGATGCAGGAGAAAAGTGATGGAACTTTTTGAGTTAGATTCTTTCATCGATCAGTTTAGTCGAAAGTAGTACCTCAGTCGCTCGGTTTTATACTTAAAACAAAACTTTTAATGTCATGTATCTGTACTATTGTAATGTAATGTGGCACCCCCCCCCCCCAAAATGAACCAAAGAGTATTTAAAATGTTTACCAGTGAACCAAATGAACCTAAGCCAAGCACCCCCAACCTCAAACGAAGCGCGCCTCTGCTTTTATGCACTAAACATAAAACCTATTCGTTTTTGTATACCTATGTGCAGGGCCGTTCCATGGATTTTTGGCGCCCGAAGCTGGAGAAAAAAATTTTGTAAGGGAGGACCCTTACCTCAAAAAAATTGGGCGCCTTTGGCGCCCCTACGATAAGGGGGACCCTTACGTTGACCGTTGTCTCGGCGCCCCTCTGGCGCCCATCCATGTCTAAAATGGTAAGGGGGAACCCTTATCTACAAAAAAGGGCGCCTTCGGCGCCCGAAGCTTCAGCTTCGTCAGCTTCACCTATGGGACGGCCCTGCCTATGTGTATGTCCAGCACATATTCCAGTTCTAAACATGAGTCATATTTGTTTCATATTCAGGCTGTAATGTTGCTTATGGTAAGCGTCGATCGAGTGATCGCGGTAGCCAAACCCTTCGCATACAGAAAATTCACCAGAAGATACGCAGTACTTG
The DNA here is from genome assembly GCA_034698105.1 of Plectus exinocaudatus. Lineage (NCBI taxonomy): Eukaryota > Metazoa > Nematoda > Chromadorea > Plectida > Plectidae > Plectus > Plectus exinocaudatus. Next base: position 6,053 of record JAQGAX010000558.1, read on the forward strand.
TCATCTTCTCCTCTTATTCTCTTGCTGCACTATACACAACACTTGTTGTGGTGTATGTTCGGGAGACCGACACAAGCGAAAATAGGACAGAAATGAGCGTCATATGCTTATTGAACGAAGTGGATCGCGTGTTCGACTCAATTTTCTACGAAAGACTGATACTTGCCAGTCTAAGCATCGTCAGTTACTTGGCCGCGTGGTATTTGTTCAGGTGAGACGTTGAGACTTTTCTATACGATTCCGTTATTCAGACCTCAGGGACTTATCTTAGGGCACACGGATCAGCCGGGTCGGAGGCAACCAATTTTGGTGTCTGATACCGCCCGAATCGTGCTTGACTTTCAACTTTGCAGGCGTAACCAGCTACTGTTCACAGATCTGGCATTCTCCATGGGGAAATCTCCACTTCACAATGCGCAACGCCATCTGTCCATAACTATCGGAATCTGTGTTCTATTCACTTTTCCTCTTTATGTTGTTCCAAATGGAATAAAAATACTCTCTGGATATGGGTACATCGACCCTGATCTCTGGGGACCAATTGGCTGGATACTCTGTTGCTGCAATGCTGTTGTAAATGTATTTGTATTCTCACTGCGACACGAAGACATTAGACGAGGTGTGAAACTACTTTTCATCTGCAAGGAATTACCATCTCCTTCTGTGCTTCCTGTTTTTCAAAAAGAATCGGTTATTCAAGCATAAAATTTGTACGACGACATCCCCAAGAGATTGAAGCGCTGTATCAAATCGAGATGGGGACACTTTAAGAAAAAATGATTTTGAAATGATTTCTTGATAATTGTTGCTATGTTTCGTTTAATAAAAATGTGCTGTACAAAACTACGAGTAAATGTTGTAGAAAATTGTTTTTAAAAGACGGGCAACTTGTTTAGGACCATCCTGTACAGAATTGGACTTGGGAAATGGGAATATACAGGGTGATTCGAAAGTCCCGAATTTTTTTGTTTTTGAATAAATGTTGTCCTTTAGTACCATTTACCTTAAACCCTTGCTGTTATAATCTATGATGTACTTATTATTTCGTATTTGTATTATCATGCTGATTTTATTCGCGTTCTGTATGAAAAATGTACAGGAAAGATTATGTATCTAAGCATATAAACAGTCTTTCTTCTGGGGGGGGGGGACGTCATCATGCGAGGGGGTAACGTCCTTGCTGATATTACCTTGCTGTCGTAATTTGCGTAAAGCAAAAATTCTTCTTCACTAAGATGAAAACCAAGATTGAATGATGCAAACTGCTCCAAAGCCGAGGGAACGCCATTGTAGAATATTTTGTACTGCATAACCAAGAACCTGTTACAATTGCAGTGAGACATTGGATTTTCGAAACGAAAATGACGTCTATCTTGACTGTCCTTGTTTTGGTGTGTTCGATTGTACTGTCAAACCTGCAAATACTGCCGGGTCCAGGTCCGGCTCGGCAAAGTGTAGTTCCGTTGGGGTCCGGGTTGGCCGAGGCCGTGCCGACCCGACCTGTCCCGACTCGATCAAATCAATGCCCCGTATTCCCTCATGTGTACCCGGGTTGCGGGTACTTTATTTTGTGAATCAAATCGTCAGATCGAAAGCGCTTGTAAAAGAAATCAGACATGATCTTTCAATTTTTCCTTGCGTTCTCTAATGTCGATGAAATAGTAAAAGCGGTAAAATGTCACGGTTGCTAAAGGTTGCTAAAGGTCTTAACAGTCATATGTATGGTGGTAAAATGTCTGGGCAGTGAAATGTCTTTATGGTCAAAAGTCTGAATATCGGAAACCTGACGATTAAATGTCTCGGTGATCAAAGGCTGACAGTCAAAAGTCTGACAGTAAAATATCACCATGAAATGTCTCAGCGGTTGAAATGTCTTCGTCTCTCGTGCAGATGGAAAAGTTCAATACGGATTGGTCAGAACAACCCATTCATTTGCTTTTATTTGACTGTAATTTAATGTATTGTTTGTGCCGTATCCCCTGATACGAATCATAATATTTTCGTCGGCTTACGCTTGAGTCAGAGTGTGACACATTGTGCACATGACAGTTTATACTTGGTTCCACGGGCTGTGTAGTTTCATTCAAGCGGTCGAAGAATAGGACCAAAGTGCGATCGAGGAATACGAACCATGAAGACAGCAATTTTTCTGACTCTTCTACTGGTCGCGCTGACGTGCTGCGAAAAGGACGAAGGTGAAGACTACGGCGCACCGACCACAGAAATGGGAGATGCGACGGAAGAGCAAAAGGTAGACTGAGTCAGAGATATATACCAGGCTCCCGAAGTCGGGAAATCCTGGAATTTCTCGAGTTCCCGGCCTTGGACAATCGCACAAGATTCCGATCTTGATTTTCTCGATTATGGCGGGGAAATCCCGAGAATGATCGAGCAATCCTTGGTAAATCCCGGAAGATTTTCGGTTTTGACCAGTTCTGCAAAATCGCGGTCTCGACAAACCCGGTTTGCATCCTTTCTGTGTGTTTTATTGTACCTTCTGTTAGTCAATACCGAGTTGATAAAAAAAAGATGGTAAGTACTGTTGTGGAATGCATGCATTCATATCATGCGGCGGCTGCTGACAGTGGCTACTGAGTATCTCAGGAAAGGAAGACCCCTTCGGCAGTTCACCCTCGTTGCTTTGCAAGGCAATTTAGGCAATTTTCTATCAAATGTACCATTGTCGAAGAATGAGGTTCATGGATGTTGACATTGCAATTACTAATTAAAATATCTGAAGTAGGTTAACTAGTCAATATAGGGCAGTTCCATCGATTGCGCTAACTGCGATGAAGCACGAGGGGAGCAGAAAACAACTAATAAGAAAGGGATACCTAGCTAAGATAAAAGGGGGCAACATCGATGCCACAGTCAAGCACAGGGGCATGGTCCTGACTACAGAATACGGTACTTATCAGTCGAGTATGAGAATGGCTCGTTCAGCGAGCTAAGCTCAACGTTGTTTTGCTTCTGCTGAAAGACAGGGTATCATACTTTTCAGATAGAGGAAAAGGAAGATCACAATCCTGTCAAGGAGGGCAAAGCAGCTGGACACTATGACTATCCTTACTATCATTGGGATGATGACTCCGATTCATCGGAGTCGTACGAAGATGACTACGGGTACTGGGGAGACGATTTGGATTACTACGGCGACTACTTCGGAAGACGCGGTTACGGTAGAGGACACCATGGACGAAGAGGTAACAATGATTTGAGAGTAGTATTGCTAAGATAGGATACGGAACGAGATTTACTCAAAGGTAGGCATCCAACATTTTCTGAGGGTACGCTGCTATACGGGTGAGATGCTATACTCCAAACCCAGCTCTTGATTTAGTCACAAATTAAACCTTGATAATCGGAAAAATTACGGTATCGTACCGTCCATTTCTTGAACCAAATTGTACTCTATCGTATCGTACCACACAGTGTTAGTTGTTACATCAAAAGCTGACACTGACAATGACATTAACGTCTGAGTCAGTATCACTGTGACATGTCTGAAATATCTGAAGTCGTAATTAACACCATTGCCGTCTTTACCATTCGATTATCTACCTACTTGATACCAAATGACACTATACGGCAACAATACTTTGTATGACTGATGACTAACTTGTCCGATAAAAGCCAAAGCGCAATAAACGAAAAACGAGATATTACACTAATATATATATATCCGTATATACTTAAATTTGGGTACTTAGGACACGGCAGAGGTCGAAGCAGTAGTAGTAGCAGCAGCAGCATCAGAAGCAGCAGCAGCAGCAGCAGCAGTAGCAGTAGCAGTAGCAGTGAAAGTAGCGAAAGTCGCGATCACGGACACGGCAGCGACAGCCAGAGTGACGAGAGCAGCCAACACCACCACCACTGCCCCCCACATCATCCGCACCCAAAATGTTTGTTTTTAGAGTCCTCATAGTAATTTGATCTTGGTCAGTTATTTACATGTTATCAAAATCGTATCAGTGTTGCAGTAGGACTAGTTACTAAATAATTTAATTTAGCACATTCAAGACTCACAAATATTATTCAAACTGTTTCACTCTGCAACAGCGCAATCAAAATACAATGTCAAAAATTGATCAGAACTTGCAATTACGCACTGTACATCAAAAACTGTAGTTTACCAAATAATTTCGACGAATTAAACCTTTACTTTTAGCATGTCGTGAAGTGAAAATCGGTACGGAGTTCGATGGGCAGCTGCAGGCGACTTTTGGCCCGGTTGCAAGCGGCGGTAGTGTTGAGATCAAATGCAGCGGCGGCTTGATCCTCTCTGACGATAATGGACCGACCAACTCCAGCATTAAAATGACGTGTCGACATGGCCGCTATCATCCAAACGTCAGCTACGAAAAGCTGAAAGAACTGCACTGCGTGGTAAGTCCGTAAGAAACTATCAAACAAACATACAATGCCATATACCATATTTAGTCTAAATTAAGATGTAACCTTTATTAAATTTGATGTGCATTAGTGTACTTCTTTGACAGTGCGAATTCTTTCCCACTGTTTTTTACGACAGCATTGAGGAAAAATTCGAAAAAGCTTAAAATTCTAATATTAATGAAAATAATCTAATAACATTTTATTAAGACACCAGTCAAGTGCATTCCGCTGTCCAAACTGTTCCTGCCGATAGAGATGAAGGCCTCGTCCTGGAACGTCTACCAACTCAATCTGCCTCCAACGGCATCTCAGCCGTCATCCCCCGGTTTTTCGGCAGTGGTGGCATGCAATAAGACAGCCACCAGCCCGAACATACCCGAGTACCTCGTCTACTTCTTTGCCACGCGAAAGTACATCCTCGAGGATCCTGGGACGAATTTACCGTCCCTGAATTTCACGTGCAATGCCCAGGGTGAATGGGAGACGCTGACCCCGAGCGGCAAAAAGTTCGTGAATGCGGTTGGAACAACGCCATACAACACTATCAAGGGGATAGTCACGCACGGAGGTGTGTCGTGCGGCAATTACGCTTGAGCGTACAGCTGCGCATTCATCCGCAATGGAAAATAACTTCTTAGCTAGCAGGCGAGGTGTTAGGGGGGACGGTGGTGACAATCCCCCTGTCTTTGGGTATCTCCCTTATATTGTAAATTACACTTGCAAAGGTACGATATGAAATGGATATCCCCTCCTCCCGTCTTTTACATTTCCCGTCCCATATATCGGTTCTGGCTACTGGTCTCCTCCACGGAATTACCAAAGTCGAGGGGCTAATTTAGCTAATTAATCCCTAACAATGGCACAGAGTAATGCTTGTTGCTAGGAAGTTTTTTCCATTCGCATATGAACGCGATAGTATTACTTGGTGATGTTCAATTGACGACTTATCAAATCTATCGAGCATCTTTACATAAGATTATGGGCCTTGCTTCTTTTTCAAGAGTCATCATGGCAATGATTGCTAAATATATCCTATTTTCGGAAATAACGCACGATTTCATTACTTTTTGTACGCGCAATAAATACATTCGCATTTGCATTCTTCGTTTTGCATCGATTTCTGAGCGTGTGCGCAACGTTTTTCAGATCGACATATAAGTTTATAGCTAAATCCTCTTCAATTCAGTGATTATCGATCTCAGTGAATATGCTCATCCTCATCTTTGCTTCAAGCGATAATTAGTTTTTAATTCTTACCAGTACCAGTGTTTACCAATGTCAGTGCCGCTTTGTTCGCTTCATTCGTGAATCATTGGTCCCCTTATCTTTCTTCTTAGTTAGCAAGTACCACGCTTATGCTGCTCCCATGCGGTGCTTAGCCAGTTAGTACTATGTCGTCGAGCGCCGTGCCGTTTTTCGACAGCATTCCAATAGTTGCGCAATTAAAATCACTTATTCAAGTAATCGCTAACGATGTGAGTGGCGCTCGTCGAACTCAGGAGAACTTCTCGAGAACTTGCATATTTGTATCGCAAGTGCGATCGGCGGTCGAGTTGGCTATTGGTGACAAGCAAGCTGCCCGGCAAACACAGTTGACTTTTCTTCGCGTCGGTCTACGAAATGGCAACGCTTTTATCAACGGCGTTCCTGTAAGTGGTTTTCATGTTCGTTCAATAAACGAAATGGATCAATTAGCTAAACATCATTTTGAAATAATGCATCCCAAATTTACAGAAGCATTTTGCTTCCCTTTTTCAATATCCTTAAAATTGTTAGACAGCCAAGCATTTCGATGTCTTTTGAATTTCTTCCAGAAATTAGCAGCAAACAACAGTATAAAATAGTTTTTAATGCAAAATACTGGTGCAGTTCTGCAATGCAAAAATGTATAGTTTTGGTTGATCTGATAGAGGGATGCAGCTTCAATAATAGACATGTTCTGATAAATAATTACGATTTATTTTGCAAAATAACGGCATAGTTTCCTAATTCTTGCTCATAAATTATTCAATTTTCGCATTTCATTGATATCGTCAACAATTCCCGCACGTAATTTGAGACGTAAACGTTCGTTACTATTTCGTCTTCGTTGTGGAATCCTATGCCATAATTTTATGCTCCTTTAGGTTGTCGGACATGTAAAGGCCGGCATACACTATGCGCTAGACGACAAACACGGCGGCGATGACGCAATGAAAGCGTCGTCTAGAACGGTGGGCGTAATCGCAGGGGCCGTTGGCGGAGCGCTAATCGGTGGCCCAGTTGGCGCAGTGGCCGGAGGTATGCACAACCTACCGTCTTTCACACCTAAACTAGACAGGTCATAGCGCTGCTGCAAAAATGCGCGAAAGGAAACACATCCTAGCAACAAGCACTGCTCCTCATCGCCGCTAAGATTTTGGGACATTTCATCGCAGTTCATTTCATCGCGGTACATTTCTTCGATGCGTTCAATTCATCGCCGTACTTTCGTCGCGGTGTACAAACTTTTCATCGCCTAGAAAGAGCAAGATGGGCACAGTGGAGTCTGGAGCGTCTGTGGAAACAATATTGCTGGACCAAAAAGAGTCACTTACAGCACCGGGGATTCCCAGGCCGTCTCCGATCCAAGTACTAACCCAGCCCAACGTTGCTTGACTTACCAGATTGGACGGGATGGCGTATTTTCAACGTGGTATGACCGTAAGCAAACTCAGGAATTGAAATATTATCCGATATTACGATACGTAGAATAGAAATTAGGATTATGGAGGAGTGTCCACTGTAGCCTTCTTGCTCTTCCTACGCAATGAAAAGTACGGCGATGAAATGAACCACGATGAAATGTCGGACAGCGGTTGCGAAGAACTAACTATAATAGTTTAGTTAACCTCTAGACCCTAGCAACGGCGCGTATTTCCTTTCGCGTATGAATGCGACGCAGTTACCATAGCAACGGTGCGGCGGAGCGCTCGTTGCTAGGCAGTTATTCCCTTTCGCGTATGAATGCCTCAAAGAGGAACCGGTCAGAACCGTTACTCCTCTACAAGGCGCTGATGGGTTTCCACGTTTGCAGTGTAGTTTAAAGTTGATACTCTTTGCTTAAGGAATGGGAGGCGGCTTGGCCGTCGACGCCCTGTCGACAGGCATCGAATCGGCAGTCAACCGAAGATACTCACCGTCCGGCACGCTGGCACTCGGCACCGAACTGGTGCGGAATCACTCCGATGCGGGCGCCGTCTTCGACGCCGCCGGCGGTCTCATGCTTACCGTCGCTCTGGATGGCGTCGGCGGAGCGCTGGTAGGCCAAAGCGCTCGGCTAGCCGCTGCGAATGCTGTTCCTTCGGCGGCCGCAGGTACTGTACTTTCTCTTCATTTCCTGTGATTGGCCTGTTTCATAAAGCTGTCATGATCATCAAAACTTTAAACTATACTTAATCAAAATAGGCCACAAGACATCTAATGCAACACTGAACCTATTTCGAAAAATTTGTAATCAGCCCTGTTTCAATTAAAACTGTAATTGATCAGTTACTTACCGTATCTGTAGTATACAGTATACTTGTTTTTAAAGTGAACCGAAATGTGCAATAATGTAAAACTCGGACAGAGATTTTTGTTTCAAGCGACCATATCAACGCTCGACACAGTTGGATTGGCCGTCAGATTCGGCACCGGCGTTGGCAGCAGCACTCTGGCCCATTTCAATCAACGCGATGGACGTGTCCGCTGGCGTCTCACGGAACTGAATCTTCTCTGCCGGAATGGCTGTGGGTGGTACGGAACGCCGAAGCAGAACGGTCTCTGCGGGAAATGCTGGCGCTTGTCGAAAATCAGAAGCAAACAGGCCCATTCGTAAGATATTTATGCCGTATTTAAGGATTGCATAACGATGGTTGCAATATTTCGGTATAAGTAAGTTCCCTAGCGTCTGTCCCGCTGAGTCGCAGGGTGCGCTTTTTCTAGATCTTCCTAGGAAGGCCTTTATCGATACGACACGCGCCCTTCCGGTCGGTTGTCGCATGTCTGACACCGGAAGCTTCGGAGATTGGGAATTTTTGCCAACCGCGGCGTCGGAACGAACCAGCGTGCGTCGATCCACAGACGCGCTAACGCGTTAACCACTGGGCTACCGCGGCGGCTTGCGATACGCTACTGTATAGACATTCAAGTCTGATTGTTTTAGGTCACCGCTCAAGTTTGAGAAGTTCGAGCAAAAGCGAAGAAGAATCACAGAGAAGAGGTCGCAGACCATCCGAGATGCGCTTGGGTTCCAATTAGGTAAACAATCGGAAAGAAATTATTTCATTCATGGATTTAGCACTTTAGATAACGACCAAAGTAGCCTTCGCGTAATCAAACATCGCCACCGTAGACGGTACATCGAGACGTTTGAAATCTTTCTGACTGATTTGTCACCGTCTTTAGCCGCGGAAATAAGCAAGCAGGCAGAACAAACGATCGACACGATTTTCGAAGTTTGATTTTATTGCTGTATTTTTCAGAAATCGTAGCACTGCGCCTTATTATATTTTACCCCAGCGAAGATTTTTGCCATACGAGGATATTTTATTCAACTTAACACATAATAGTGACCCTGTTTGAGAATTTACATTCAAAATTTTCTATGAAAACATCTGCTTGGAATGGGCGCATAGTCTTATGTACAGCAAATATTATGGGTATAAACGACCGAGGATTTAGCCCATTCCAAATACTGCGCATCGCACATATAATTCATGAATATCTGTATATGATAGCTTGAAATGGTTATGCAGCGTACCGTATACAGATGTGCACGAACTAATGTAAGATGCTATCATAGGTGTAACGGGTCCGAGGGGGGTACCTTCTCTCGGGTGGGGGTGGGGGTACTTTCCTGTCGGGATTTCGGCGCGAATTCAAAAAAGTGCCAACATTTTTGGCACTACGTGGCGAAAACGTTTTCAGGACCTTCTCAGGGGGAGGGGGTTTGGCCAGGGGAGGACCCCCTAGGACCCCCGGTCAGACATGGGCATGGGGGGTTATGGGGGGTTATATAACCCCCCCCCCCAAGGGGTCCGATAGGATTTGAAAAAATGGGTTGGGGGGTTATGGAAAAAATATTAATGATAAGGGGGGAGTACAGTGTTTGAGAGCGTCGCAGAAAATGTGAAGTACTC
>JAQGAX010000559.1:0-15588 GCA_034698105.1 Plectus exinocaudatus
TGTTGATGAATACGAAAGGCGGGTGGGAGAACAAAGATGACATGGCGGCAGTCGGTCGAAATGATGATGCGCGCAGCCCGATCAAACAGCTGTCGCTTTTCTCAGCAGCTGACGCAAGTGTGCATGCAGTGTGAGGGAAGAGAAATGGTCGCTTGATCGCGTTACAATATCACGCGCAATTCCCTTTTTATCGTTTTTATTTCACAATTCTTCAATGCGAATACACTTGTTATTCACATTCAATCGACAAGCACACTGAGCAAACTGCATCTGCGGTCATTTTGGTGTTGAGTTGAGGGAAGAGACAGCCGAACTGTTCAGCGATGAAGCGAGTGCATGAGGCGGACGAATCGCCCAACTCAACGCAGCTATTTGTGAGCGCAGTGACGAGAGACGCCTGAAAACATAGCGGTTAGCTGCAGATGGTCAATAGTGCGAAGGAATGGATCGAAATGGGGTCATGAATATTATAATTCGGTGAACTGAAAAAATATGACGGTGCGCTAATAAAAGAAATGCAAGACTACTTGAGATTTCTCCTTTTTTTGCAAAGCGCGAGCTTGTCCAACTACACGTTGACAGAGTGGGCAGACGCTTTCTTCTTTTATTTTTGTATTGAGTTGAGGGTGTTCTTTTGTGTTGTTGTCGCATAACTTCATTTGAATGCAGCCTGTCCTGGGTGTCACCCCCTCCTTGGTCAGATTATAGATTTCTGTCGAATGCTCTTTAACAATCTGTCGACATATTCCATCCAAGAAATCCAGTGTGTGACATGCCAGCAGAAGCCTTTCAGTGAATTTGTCCTTGAAAATCAAAATATGAACGCCATGAACGAAATTAAATTTGTATTACTATGGGGAAATTCACGAATGCCTTCGCAAGGTCCAGAATCTCAGTGCAAACGAAGCAGGCGGGAGTTTTCTGTGGATCATCGACTCGTTCGCTTCGTTGATCGGTACAACAGAATTCCGACAGAAGACAGGAGAATTGGGTTGGACGATCGAAGCTCAGGTGGTCGAAGAGTTGAGGCAAGTATGCTGTTCGGACGGCGTCGCAAGCTGCCGCTACGGTTGACTTTTGACAATGAGAGTCAAGCAGGTTGTTGACTTCGCTCTGAAATAAATTATTTTGCTGAGTAAGAACTGTACTGAACGGCACTGACCAGTGTTGGTGCTTGCTTTAAGTAGCCGATTGCAACGGAAGCAAAAGAGTTGCAGAGAATGCAGCCAAAAGAATTGTCCTAAACCAATTGGAATCGCAAAGTAAATCAATGTTTCGCTTACAGTGAAAGCATTTGTTGGTATAAACAGTAGTAAGACCACTGCTGCCGATTTGACTAAGATGCTCAGTTGAGTCATCAGAGAAGAATCACTGAGTCACCTTCGATTAACTAAACCGTTCATATGAATGAATGACTGTAACGTGTTGCCAAGCCTATCTGATCAGCTGGCGTTTATGACGTGGTCTTTATCAACATACTGTTTGTATCGATAAGACATTCATTTGTTGTCATTATACAACGAACTGAACCAGAAGAAAAATAAATCAGCTTCTTGTTAATAAGAGACCGAGCGTGTTCGAGAAATTTTCTCGGTCGCCAATCAGCAGTTTTCCATCCTTGCTGTTTATGTAGGTTTTAAACCTTTCGTAGAACGTGAATGTCGACTGGGCGCTCTTTTATGAATACTTTACTGCTGACCGCTTGGCACCATCGTAGCTCATTCACACGCTGTTGATGCTCATTTGCTTCATCTGGCATTATTTTAGTACCGTATTCGTATTGGTGGACGTAGTGTTTAATTGCCGTGTCAGCAGCTGCAATTTGCTCGGCGGGCCGCTGTGGCGGCCAGTGGCGAGTGCGACATTTTTTTCTATCAATCACTTGATCGAAATGTTCTCGCATTTCTTGCCCGAGAAACTTGTTGGCTACTGGGGCACGAATTCGGGAAGATTCGCTCGTCTCTGGTCTTCTTGAAAGGCTTGTATTCGTCTCTTCATGCAATCCCATTCTCCGCTTAGATGTATGAGATAGTTCTAAATAGTTTCAACCATAGCTGGGTGGGTTAAGTGGCTTGCATTGACCTTGACTGACTGGTGGACGTTGCTCGAGTAGACCACACATGGCCATCTCTGCACATTAGGGGTAGCTTGGTGGTGGGTGGGACAACAAAGATGACATGTCGCTGTCAAATTGATGATCAGCAAGCATAAATGCTCAGAGACCAAGATGCGCAGCCCGATCAAACAGCTGTAGCTTTTCTCAGCAGCTGACGCAAGTGTGCATGCAGTGGGGAAGAGAAATGGTCGCTTGATCGCGTTACAATATCACTCGCAATTCCCTTTTTTATCGTTTTTATTTCACAATTCTTCAGTGAAAACACACGTGTTACTCACATTCAACCGACAAGCACACTGAGCAAACTGCATCTGCGGTCATTTTGGTGTTGAGTTGAGGGAAGAGACAGTCGAACTGTTCAGCGATGAAGCGAGTGCATGAAGCGGACGAATCACCCAACTCAACGCAGTTATTTGCGAGCGCAGTGACGAGAGACGCCTGAAAACATAGCGGTCAGGTACAGGTGGTCAATAGTTCGAAGGACTGGATCAAAATGAGGCCATCAATATTAAAAATTTCGTGGATGGAAAAGTTTGACGTACACTAATAAAAGAAATGCAAGATTACTTGAGATTTCTCCTTTTTTTGCAAAGCGCGAGCTTGTCCAACTATACGCTGACAGAGTGGACAGACGCTTTCCACTTTTGTTTTTGTATTCAGTTGAGGGTATACTGCTATGTTGTCATCACACAACTTCATTTGAATGCAGCCTGTCTTGGGTGACACCCCTTTCTTGGTCAAATCATAGATTTCTGTCGAATGCTCGTTAACAATCTGTCGACATACGCCATCCAATAAATCCAGTGTGTGACATGCCAGCAGAAGCCTTTCAGTAAATTTGTCCTTGAAAATCAACAAATGAACGCCATGAACAAAATTAAATTAGTATTACTATGGGGAAATTCACGAATGCCTTCGCAAGGTCCAGAATCTCAGTGCAAACGTAGCAGACATTAGGTGTCCGTGGATCATCGACGCGTTTGCTTTGCTGATCGATACTACAGAATCCCGACTGAAGACAGGAGAGTTCGGTTGGACGATCGAAGCTCAGGTGGTCGAATAGTTGAGGCAAGTATGCTGTTCGGACGGCGTCGCAAGCTGCCGCTATGATTGACTTTTGACAATGAGCGTCAAGCAGGTTATTGACTTCGCTCTGAAATAAATTATTTTGTCTAAATAGGAAGTAAATCGTTCGGCACTGACCAGTGTTGGTGCTTGCTTTAAGTAGCCGATTGCAACGGAAGCAAAAGACTTGCAGAGGATGCAGCCGAGAGACTTGTCCTAAACCAATTGGAATAGCAAAGTAAATCAATGTTTCGCTTACAGTGAAAGCATTTGTTGGTATAAACAGTAGTAAGACCACTGTTGCCGTTTTGGTCATATAGCTCAGTTGCATTGTCAGGGAAGAATCGCAGAGCCACCTTCGACGAACCGAACCGTTCAAATAAAGGACTGTAAGTTTTGCCAAACCTGTCTGATCAAATGGCGTTTATGACGTGGTCCTTATCAACGTACTGTTTGTATCGATAAGACATTCTTTTGTCGTCATTATACAACAACGGAACAGAACTAGAAAGAAAAAACACTATTTTTTAATACAGCGAGCGTGTTCTAGAAATTTTCTCGATCACCAATCAGCAGTTTTCCATCCTTGCTGTTTATGTAGGTTTTAAACCTTTGGTAGAACATGAGTGTCGACTGGGCGCTCTGTATGAATGCTTCACTGCTGACCGCTTGACACCATCGTAGCTCATTCATACGCTGTTCTTCTGCTTCATCTGGCATTATTTCAGTACCGTATTCGTATTGGTGGACGTAGTGTTCAATTGCCGCTTCCGCAGCTGCAATTTGCTCGGCGGGTCGCTGTGGCAGCCAGTGGCGAGTGCGACATTTCTTTCTGGCAATCACTTGATCGAAATGTTCTCGCATTTCTTGCCCGAGAAAAACTGTTGGCGACCGGGGTACGAATTCTGGAAGACTTGCTCGTCTCTGGGCTTCTTGAAGGGCTTGCACACGTCTCTTCACGCAGTCCCATTTTCCGCTCAGATGTATGAGACAGTTCCAAATGGTTTCAATCATAACTGGGTTCAGCGGCTTGTCTTTACCTTGACTGACTGGTAGACGATGCCCGAGTAGACCACGCATGGTCATTGCTGCACATTCAGTGTAGCTTGGTGGAAAGTAGCCGCCTTCGAGAACAGCGCATACTTTACCCGGTGCGATCTTGTTAAGCAATGATATGATATGCCCGTAGGTGGGCGCTTCCACAGCCTGACCTACAGCGCCCATATCTTCGAGTGCCGAATCAAATCCGGCTGAGACCAAAATGAGCTGCGGTTTCCACTCCTTAGCTATGGGCAGAATGACGTGATGAAAAGCTGCCAGGTAATCGCGACCAGTAAGATCCACGCAGTTCAGAGGAATGTATACTGCGTTTCCTGGAACCAGAAAGTTGCTTCATTAAAGTAACAACGCGACTATGAAAAATATTTGCCTGGCGTATCGTAATTCATGTCTTCTGTGTGCGGCCAGGCTGCTCCGTGCATATAATTATGTAGTGACGCCAAGACAATGCGACTGTCATCACGTACGGAATAGAAAGTTCCATTTGGTGGATGAATATCAAAGTCAACGATGAGCACTCTTTGCAAGCCGAGCTTGTCAACGGCGAACTTCGCTGCGATGGCTACATTGTTGAAGATACAGTAGCCTTGAGGCATACTGCCGTGCGAGTGATGGCCCGGTGGACGAACGATGGCGAATGCATTTGCACATCTGCAAAACTGTATTGTGATTCTTTTGCAGCAGATGATTTACTATAGCCAGAGTTAAAGATTTCCGGATAAATGCTTCAATGTCCTATTCAATTATGCTGCTCAAGTGCTCCGACTTCGACCTTGTAGAAAGCGGTCAAACAGATATCAAAACCGCAAAACTGGCTTCAATGAAACGTTACTTTTCATTAACGACAGCTTTCATTGCTTCGAGCGTCCCTCCTGCTGCAAGTCGCGCTGCTTCGAGACTGTCTGAACAGAGGTACAACAAATCGCGGCCCTTGCAATGCTCTTCGTGGTCTGCTTGCGTTCTGAGCAGGTGCAGCTCTTGAATGAGTTCTTCCGGATGACACAGCTGAATTTCTTCATCGGTGGCCATTCGACATGGGATGTGAATGCAGCCATTGAGCAACTGATCCTTGACCAGTCGATCATGTATGTCTTTGATTCTATTTGGTGATTCAGCAACCGAATCGTCGTATAGACATCGGTGCTTCAGCATTCGTTCGTCGTAAACGAAACCGGGAACACTCATGTTTGTTGCAGTAACTGTGACGCTCAAACGAAGCAAAAGAAGACGTGCAACTAGTGTCGTAGGTACTATGCAAACATAACCCTGTCGCAGAGATAGAGCCCCAGCGGAGGCAGCACATTAGCACACCGTAGCACCTAAAGCATAACGTTTTGGTCTTGAAGTACGTTCCTGTTTGATTTATTCTACCATATAACTCGCTAAGACGACATCGTAAATTATTGCGCGCATTTTTGTTTCCGCTGAATCGGATTCGAATTCGGTCGGTCACCGGACGCCGATCGCATCGGTGTTGTGCGGTGCTGTTGATCGGTAGATCGGGTGGTGTTTCTTTGGTTTGGTTTGGCGTTGTTGGCTTGCTTTGTTGATTGCACAACTTGATGACCGACGAAAAAATAAGCGAACATGCTTCTCACTCAAAGACCTCTGCGCCAATGTGCTAGGATTGGTCGTGCATTGGTTTTCTCATGCTCCACATCAACCTCGACAAGTTACAGCACTGACTCCTTGCCGCTAAACTACCGCTGCGCACATGCCAAAATTAACCTTCGTTTTCGACAGCAGTACAATGTAAGAAAAAAATTAGTTTTTAATAGTAATATTAATAATGAAATTTATTTGCTTTTGAGGGCCAGTCATGCCTTGGTCGCTACTCAACTTCGACGACAGTGCTGCCCAACAGTCGGGCTAGAATGACTGGTACCGATAGGGTCGAACGATTTGAACTTCTCAAGCAGCCGCAGATTCTTCTACCTTCATTTGATGTCGGCAGACGGCTGGCGAACTTTTTTCATCAAACGTACTATATGATGCGACATGAAAAAGAGTTCTCTGTGCAAGGATTTTTGCGTGGCGCTGAACAGGTAATCAATACCTTTTTCAGGTAACTAACTAGCCGGGCTCTATCTGCATCTAGCAAAAATACTATTTTAAAGATTAAAACAAAATTTGCTGTGCATACCTATAAAGACGATTATCAGTTCTTGCTACTATCTGCAGGCAGTACCCCTGATGGCCGATTACTTGGTGAAAGAGGATTGGCAACAGATGAAAAGCCTGACTCAACCGGACCTCCTAACTGATCTGCGGCGTCTTCGAGCGAATATGAGTCCGAGCGATGTCGACTGCTTGAAGTTCGAACCCGACGATGTCGTTTCTTCGTTTGTATTTGCATCGCTTATTACGAAGGAATGGAAACTGAAGCGTAGTAAGTCTTATCTTTATCTCCTAGCGTTCTGCTAATAACAATTTCGAGGAAACAACACTGCCAAAGCAACGTTCGTTTGAGTTCTGTGGGCTGAGCTAGTTATTACAGGCGGTCTTAAAATTTTATTCTTTTGCGAGGTGGTGAAAATTGACAAATTTATAAAAATATGACACTTTTCTAACGGCGGTCATTTTTGAGTGTTGGATACGTCGCGAACGATTTTCGTCAACCACGCGGTGGTGTACGTATTGAAGGGCGAGAAGGAGTGGCTGCAGAAGCATCCACGACCGAGTCCTGCCCGCCTCCTCTCCCAGCAGAAGGACAATTTGCTCGTTTGTAACATCCAGTAAGTTGCTTCTGCTTTGGCTGTCGCTGGGGGTATTTGTATAATGTTTAGATTTGCTCGCGTCGTTCATCCGGTCCTGGCTGGCTGGCGAATAACATCATTGAATTTCTTTGACCCGCCGTAATTCAATAACTTTATTCAGATCATTCATTTAAAGCATTCAATGCGAAAGCAAAACAGTTTGAGATTTGACCAGCGGCATTAAAACTCATACCTTTTGAAAAACATATGGCATGTATTCATTGCACCACGTCATTATTGAAGCGGGAGGTTGCTTGAGAATCGAGGCGTGATCAGGGGCTCTTAGTGGTGGTGACAGTCGGTTTTGTTGACTTGCAGCTAGCTGGTTGCACTTCCTGCCACCAGTCGTCAGGATAGTGATACTTTTGCAGTTCGATTCCTTCGCGGGGTGCCGGAAATTGTATATCGTTGACTCGCATCGCCGATAGGGGCGCGTCAATTAGTCGTTTCGGGAACGAGTGGAGCGCCGCTGAGCCGGGCGGCAAAATGCGATGAGCCCAGCCGATGCGGCGGACGTAGACGTTGGCGAGTTGTGGCTGATCGGCGTCGAGCTGCTCGCGATCGTCCGTCTCGAATAGCACTACTTCCACCCAGACGTTTTCTGTCGATGGTGCCGTCACTGTTACCATGTAGACCCCAAGGCTGGGTTGATACTGAAGCGTGAGGCCGACGGCGCTGAATTGGCGCTGGAAGAAGAGTTCATCCAGCTGGCTGATGTCCTCGTTCATGGCGCACAGCACCACTTTGCGTTCCCAGGGCAGCAGCGTGTTGTGCCTGAGTGCACCCCAAAGCGTGCCGTAGCACAGGAAATGCGTGACGAGCTGATGACTGAGAATCTGACTAACTTTAGCTGCCATTGCAATGACCGCTTGGCGGGTGTGAATACCAACGTCGCAGGAAGATTCGTCATAGTCGCGATCGCCTGGTCGAAGCAGCCATAGTAGCGCTAGAAGGCTGACGACGGGCAGCACGATGCGTGGTCGACACAACCGTCGACGCATGCGTGCGAACGATCACTGGGCAAGCTACTGCAATTCTCCTAGCCTCGGCGACCGGCGTCTTCCATTGGCGCACTTTTTGTGTACCAACGACGCCAAGCTCGATGTCGGTGGGCGCCGGGGTTTGGACTTACGGATCGAGCAATCGAAGCGGCGTGTGTCTGTCCATAAGGCGCGTATTGATGTTCATGTTGGTCGCGCGTCCATTCACTACCGGCTGCGCGCGCCGCTGTTCGCATTACTGGAGAGCGCTATGCATTGCCTCGGCCACTGCGCGCGCGTCTGACTCGTTCTGCGCGCTCGATGGTTGGCGGCGCTCACTAGGCGCCTTGGGTCGGTAGGGCGTAGTCGTACGCTGGCAAGATGCTGCTCGAGCCGGATGATTCGTTCGACTACCTCTTCAAGATCGTGCTCATCGGCGACATGGGCGTTGGCAAGACGTGCGTAGTGCAGCGCTTCAAGAATGGCACGTTCATCGAACGACAGGGGACAACGATTGGCGTTGACTTCACGATGAAGACGCTGATCATCGACGGTAAACGGGTCAAGGTAGGTCCGTCCGGTCGTGCTGAGTGAATCTTTTTGAAGATCGGTTTTCGTTCAGTTGCAAATTTGGGACACTGGCGGTCAGGAGCGGTTCCGGACGATCACACAGAGCTACTACCGCAGCGCAAACGGCATAATACTCTGCTACGACATGACGTGTCGCGAGTCTTTCCTCAACGTCCGTCGCTGGCTCGACGACGTCGCCAAGTTCGCCGCGCCCAATGTCGTCAAGGTTCTCATTGGTCTGTGTCCAGTGTTGTACCCCATTGAGCAGAATGTATTGTTGCGTTTTGCAGCGACCAAATCTGACTGTGAATCGGAGCGATTGGTGCAGCCCGAAGAGGGCGAGCAGTTGGCTCAGCAGCAGCAAATGACGGTGTTCCTCGAAACGTCCTCGAAGAACAATGTCAACGTGGACAACGCCTTCATGCAGTTGGCGTGCGAGTTGAAATCGCAGTACCAATCTGGCGCCCATCTGGACGAGAGCACCAACTACGGATCGTCCGGCGGTTTCCAGATCGGCACCAGCACCACTTCGATCGGGTCGAGGTGGTCGCGCTGCTGCAACTACAGCTGATGACGCGATATTCAGTTACTGTACTGGTGGCCTTTTTTCGCGATCGATTTGGCTGGGGATGACATTTCAGTGTTCGATGCTGTAATTACTTAGCGGGAACGATTTCTTGATTCCTCTGTCGGCTTGATCACGTTCCTTATACGTTGGTCAGCTTTACTCTTCTCTGCTGAATTGCGGATCGTCATGTGCATATTGTGACGGCCAGTCGACTATTCTGAGATGATGAGATGAGACGATACGGTGACAGATGGTTGAACGCGGTGCTTAGCTTTAGTTTCTGAATAGCTTGGTCAATTAGTTGCGTGCGGTAGGCGCCTCCATGCATAGTATTCAGCAGCTGTCGGAGTTTCCGTCTGACAATAATGATATGAATGATTGATTGCGGTGACGCCGTCGATGGACGGGATACTACTGTATTATTTGTGAATCTCGTGCTGTGTTTTCAAATTGTTCGTTGGCCGAACGTGTCATGATGCACAATAAATGATGGTTCCAAGTCTTTTGGTCAATAACGATATTGTGACGTATTGTCGACGGCTGTCTGAGCTGCTTATCTCTCTGGCGTCGAGTATGTGAGCTTAGTCCGCCAATGCGTAATCAGGCGCAACTCGATGGCCGACCTCTTGTTGGACCCGGCCATCCGGACGTGGGTGTTCCTGCCGATCGTGCTCATCACATTCCTGATCGGCATTGTGCGTCACTATGTCGCGCTGCTATTCACCTCTAAGAAGAAGGTGGAAATGCAACAAGTACAGGACAGGTGAGTCACTAATATCGCTGGCTGATTGTTATTTTATGACTTATTCTACTTTAGCCAATATTTGATTCGCGGTCGACTACTTCGAGAGAATGGCAGGTTTTTGCCCAAGCAGTCGTTCCTCATGCGCAAACATTTGTTCAATGACGAAGAGAACGGCTACTTCAAGAAGGCCATGACCAAGACCGCACCGATGCAGAATCCCATCACCGGTCAGTCCATCTGTCGATTGCCATGTAGCATTTTTGTTCTTTCAGATCCTTCAATGATGACCGACATGCTGAAGGGCAACTTGCTCAACGTACTGCCTATGATTGTAATTGGTGGTTGGATTAACTGGACTTTTTCTGGCTTTGTCACCAGTGAGTACCTCTGCTTTATTCGTTGTTTTCGCAATGCGTTGTTTTTTTTAGCGAAAGTTCCGTTTCCACTTACTCTCCGATTCAAGCCTATGCTGCAGCGGGGCATTGAGTTGGCTTCGCTGGACGCCGCCTGGGTTTCATCGGCATCATGGTACTTCTTGAACGTGTTCGGCCTGCGCAGCATCTACACGTTGGTGCTCGGAGAGGAGAACGGTACTGATTCTTCATTGATTACATCTCTATCCTTAATGGCCCAAAAAATTATGGCCTGTATTAGTTGTAACTGCGGGAAGGGGAACGGAGCATTCGGGCGGGTGGATCAAGGCGTTCGGAATTTAATTGCTCACAATAAACTATTGCAGCGGCTGATCAGGCTCGTGTGATGGAGGAGCAAATGTCTGGAGCGGCGATGGCGATGCCGCAAGATCCGAAGCAGGCGTTCAAGGCCGAGTGGGAGATGCTGCAGATGTGTCAGCATCAATGGGCGCTGCGCAACGTCGACGCTGACATTATCGCAGCCCGCGTCAAGGCTTCATGATGATCTGGTCGTGTCTTTCGCTTATTATTTACCACATGGTACACAGTAGATATCGTTTATAGCGGTAAATGGGGGACCGGTCAATCCTGACCGTTATAAACGATAGCGTCACTGTGCAAAGCATAGACGGTGGGACCCGTCATCTTGACCGTTATAAGCGATACCGCTATAAACGATTTCTACTGTATTTATGGATGTGCTGTTGTGTGGCTAGTTGTTGTTTGTCGTTGCGCATCTGGCACAAATCGGTTTATGAAATGAAACAGATGAACATGGCAGCACGTAGAGCAAGACTAGGTGAAATCGAGCATCAGTTGAGGGAGGATCTTGCGCAGGTGGTCGACGCCCACTTCGGACTGTCCTTCGCTTTGAGCTTGCGCAACTGCTCGGGAAACTGCTTCGTCGACGAAATATTTGGCGAGATGGCCGACGAGTTTGGCGCCGTCGAACGAGAACTTGACCGCCTTGTCGGTCGGCCTCTTCTCTTTGTTCAACTCCAACAATTGACGAATCGTCGCTTCCTTGAATTTCATTCTATCGCTGGAATGAGAAGCCATCACGGTGCAACCAGCTGTAAACGTTACTCCACCATTAAGTTCGTTGTCGGCAAGTGCTACAATAGGCGATGGAGCTAAACCTCGTTGGAACAGTTCAAATAACGAACAGTCAAGCAAAAACGATTTATTTTTATTGCAATTATCAACAAAACAATATCATTGGAGCAGCGAAAGACGCGATTTCTGCAGTTCGTTTAATCCTTGCAGCACAATGTGCATATTCGCTTTGATTCGGTTGATACTTGTCGTGTATGAATCAGCCTTCTGCAGGAGTAACGCTATCCTTTTGTCAGAGAAATTTACGGCTTCGTTTAGCGTGAGCTCGGCGAAGAATCCATACCCCAGTTTGACGAAAATTTTGCTCGCATCAGGTCTGAAATAACACTTTACTGTAACTCAGTATCCATACGGATGATATATACGTACACGACTGCGTTGACAAAGAAGTTTTGTCCAAGATCAACTTGCGTCTTCAGATCAATTGTGCGACTGGCTTCCTAAACGAAATGTACAGAATAAATGCCTTAATACGCAAATATTGTCGAAGCCACCTTCAGCTTTTCAATTGTCATCTTGAGCGTTTCATATTCTTCAGTTTCATGCAGCACCGCATCTCGTTGGTCAAGCACAGTTTTCAGGTCAGATTGCAGACGCTCGTTTAGGAATGTCTCATAGTCGGCGATTTTCTTGTCGACCTCTGTCTCACTGGGCACTCGACTCGTCGACGCCATAGTGCCGTCTAGAGTAACTGTTCGCTATTATTTTCTGAGTAATAACGCTTCTTTGACATTTCATATGTCTGAAGGGGTAGATACCGTCTGAGCAGCCGTGTTCGTCAACAAGTTCACCAACATAATGTTCACCGAGTGATCAGTCTTGCAAGACAATTTATTTCAATCTGCATACATGACTTAGCAGTAAACAAGCAACGTAAACTATGTATGATCGATCAGGCTAGGTACATATATCGGGTCGTTTGCGAGATCGAATAGCGCAAGAAAAACTGTCCTGCCGAATCGAAGTGACCAAGACAGTGCCAAAAGTGTCGAAAATGCGCAGCAACACCGACCGATTACAGTTCTCTGAGTACATTATGTCTTCAATATGGTGCTCCCCGTCAAAGTATTTGGTCAATCTGAAAGCGCCGAGTTCGCAGTGCAAGAAAGAGAAGCTAGAGACGCGAGTACTTGAGGAAAAACTGCAGGTCTTCATAGAGAGCTTCGGGGGTAGTGGTGTCACGCTTCAATTGACAGATGTCGCTAATCGCTTCCACCACGGCCGGGTCGAGCTTAGATTCCTTCAAGCGATTCTCGATGCGTATACTTCGATCGCTAGCCGGAGCATTGCACAGCCGCTCTGACGTCGACAAAGGCGGCAAAATGTACAGGTAGGTGTGCAGTTGAACGAGTAGTTGATGCCGGAGCGCCCATACGACGATCCGTCGTCGAACCATCTACACAGCAACATGCACGTACTTTTACTCATCAATAATTTGAGATTAACCCACCTGCTCTCCCAATTCGTACAGCATCGGATTGGTGAAGTCGCCGAGAGTGGCCGGAGGGGAAAACTCGGAGAGCACAGTGGACAACTGGTAGCCGGCCATTGTCTCGGAGAACTGTTCGATCAGCTGCTTGCTCAGTGCAGCGTCGGGCGCAACGGCGTACAGATTGGTCTCGCACAGCGGGTAAATGACGACGGCCTTGCCCCAGGCGATCAGATGACGCACGACCAGGAAGACCTGGGACAGCGGCAGGTCGGCATCCGAGCACATGTCCTGCAGGCTCTTGGACGGCGTGCAGTAGCGCAACAGCTGCACTATGGTCGGACTCGCGTCAATGGAGAGTGGCACATCTTCGAGCAACAGAATGCCATGGTACGGTCTTAAAACCGATACGGTTCATTCACTGTTTTCACGCAACTCAATTCAGCACTAACCTCAAATATTGCAGCGCCCATTCCAGCTTTTCAAGCTGAAATTATAACTTTGCACATTATTGCTTCTCGTTCCACAAAACTAACCGATGTCGATGGTACACCAACCAGCTGGAGCGCTTTCTGCTGCAAGCAGAAAGAAACTTCCACCCAATCATTCATATACAAGCTGACTGAGCCATACTCTCGAATGCTGCAATCGCATCGTCATAAGATACAAAAGGAACAATAGCAAATGCAAATAAATACTCGTCGTAAACATGCTTGAGTTGTCTGGCTAATTCACTTTTTGCTAGAATCAGATTGTACGCCGATTCAGAGTGCCCTGAAATGAGCGATTATTAGATCAAAAGGTAACAGTGCGGTAACCTTCGGGAAGCGCTCTGATCTCATCGTGCGCCTGGAGCATGATTTGCGTTTGCCGACTCAAATAGCGACATCGAGACTCTTCGTTATCGATTGCGAGGGCCAATCGCTTACTCAATGCTTGGTAGGAAGCGACGATGGAGCGACTCGCGCTTGCCTGCAACATCCTTCGTACTGTGTTTACGCGATTACAGCAGTCATTCGCGTTACTTTCAGGACGAAAACAATGCTGAAGAGATCTGGCCTGGGCAGATTGCTGTCAGCACTGGAGGACGCCGACTTGGCCTCATTCAAACGCTTGGAAACTTGAATAGGGAAGCCGGCATAGCGAATAGCGTCGATCTTGATTTCAAATGGCTGCTTAGCAATTTCCGTATTGACGGTAAACAGATGAGCCATCATGCTTTCCGATATGCTGAAAAATACGCTTAATTGTTGAACAAAGAATAATCACCAACCCGAAGCCGTGAACGTGTTCACCATCGCCTTCCTGGTCCTGATGCAATCGATTGCTTAAAAGAATATCATCATTCGATGTACATTCACTAACGCTGCTTACTGCGAGGCAATGAGCGTCGGCGGTTCCAGATATCCCTTCCGAACACTGTACGGCGTAGAATAAGTAGTAGTTTCTGAAAAAGGTCACGTAGTAACGCGCGAATGTGTGTGGTGAGCGGCTACCATAACGGTGCGGCTCATTGGTGTCGAACGGAAACATGAACAGCAATTGTTCTGCGTTCGCTCCTTTCGATACGAACACCACTCCGAGCGGACTCAAGGTGTCCGATGACTTGGACGGCCCCATATTGCCGGCGATTGTCTGGTGCTTAGTTGATCACCCCTTGAACCATCACAGTGTGCGAGTGTGCGAGTATAAGGGATCAAAAACTGCAGACATTGTCAACAGCGGAAGTCAATATCCGTTCAGAGTCAAAGAATGGATACTAATTATGGGGATTCGTCAGTGTATCACGTACAGGTAAGGGAAGTCGCGAACAAGTGTACTTCCAATTGAGAAACGATCAACAAACACAAAGAGTTTTTAACAATAAGTGCAATAACGCAAGAATAATACTAGGTGAGATAATAGGGACTAATTAGCACCAAGTTCAGATCCATCGTCGTCTGGTTCAAGCTGACGAGAAGTGACAGGAATTGCAGCAGCTGCGTCGTCCGACAATATGCCATACCTAAATGAAAAGTAGTACTGCAGGCTGACTGACCAAACGAATATAAACACTTACTCTTTCAGGTATGACTCAACTTCATCGGCGTAAAAATCTTCGCCAAATTCGTCGCTCAGACGGACGAAGTTGCCAATTAATTGACCGTCACGGTACGCTTGTAATGTAGGCACGCCGTTCTTCGACTGAAAGGTTCTCCCTTTTAAGTTGCAATATGTAAGAGCTCGTACAAATTGCGCAGTTGTGCCGAGGGTGGAAGCCCGGACACGACAGAACTTGACGTGCCGGTACGACTGAGCCAAACTCCGCAAGCAGCCATCCATGGCGTTGCATCCGCGCGCGTTCGGCTCGAAGATGTGCACCACCACCGTCGATTGCGCCGATTCGTCAATGGAACGCAAGAAGTCGTCCGCCGAAGACAGCTCAAAGAGCTGACCGTTGGCGACGCCGCTGAAATGTACTCGGTTTCAGCGTTGAAATAAAATCGCTCCGATGAGTACGTTTTCTGTGCTTCTAAAGCCGCACGCATTTGCATGACACGACGTTGCATGTACTCCTTGAGAAAAGCATCGTCTCCATCCTCTTCCAACTCTTTCAGTATCTCAGCATCTTGTTCATCGATCTTAGCTCTTTCGTCGTCCGCGTACGTACGACAAGTCATTGAGAGCCGTTTGGCCAAGGCGAGCATCTCCTGGTTCTCCTCGACCTGACGCTCTGATTGCAACTGTTTGTAACGCCGCCAGTCTTCGAGCACTCCCTTTGGTCCAGTCTG
>JAQGAX010000560.1:0-15580 GCA_034698105.1 Plectus exinocaudatus
TATATAGGTGGAACCATATTTTCTGACTCAGTTTGATGCGCTGATTCCGAATCTATAAACAAAATCGTGATCCGAGCTCAAAAATTATATAGGTGGTGGGAGGACACAGGTATTATTATTATGAGCAATCATCTTGATAGACTCCGGCCCATGAGAGAGGCCATATTGTCACTCGGACACCCAGAACGATTTTGCCGTGCGGAATATGTCAAAACGTATCAAATTGTAGGCCAAAATGATCCTAAATTGTCGATATTTTAAGGAAAAACATGAGAGAATACCATATTTCAGCCTTTAAATTGAAAGTTTGAAAGATTCAGTAGAGGATTTGTCGAAGCCGTGTCCCGCATCAGTTAATGTTGACGTCATTACAGTAATCGTTGGCGGCCAAAAATGTGCGTAAAATCGAACTTCAAAAGTGTTTTTCTAGCAATATAGGTGAATCAACAAAAATGAAGTTGAATTTCGAAATCTCTGTGTTTTTTAGTCAAGAGCCAAGGAGTTATTTTTTATTAAATTATTATTGGAAAATAATTTGAAATAATTTGAATAAAAATCACATACCAATCGTTTTTTATTGTCCTGTAGGTTGAAGTCTTTGTTGATATTGACGACGTTTACTGCGTACTGTTTGTCCTGTCCGTCGTTGCCTTTCACTGTTTTGCTATATTCAATTTTTCCAGTCAATAATGATTGCTGATCAGTTAGTGTATACTTTTTCGGAGCCTAAATAATTTAATTTAATTTTTATGCATTTTTTCGTGGCTCAGAAACTCATGCTTACTTACAGATAGATCGATGTGATATAAGTGCGCTTTGTCTTTGCAACTGGAATCTGTACAGTTGCCATGAATAAACGCTGATCCTTTTGCCAAAATCTTAATTTGTGTCGATGCTCCGATTACATGATTTTTGTACTCATCTTCTACAGTCCACAAAAGTTTTTTCAAATCAAACGACCACAGTGTTCCAATTTTTTCTTTTTCATTGAGCGCATAAATGTATATTCGACCATCAAAGTGAACTGGGTCACAGGAGAAAGACGAAAAGGTTGGAAGTGTGTGAACTTGATTGTTGATCATCGCACATTTCTTTGATATTTCACAATCAAAAGTGACGGTCAATATTTCGTTGACGGAGGAAAATTTTGGAAAAAAATATAAAAAAGAACTGTCCAAAAAAACGAAACCGTAAAAGCCATCAATGTATGTTGAATCAACGATGACGGTTATTTTGATTTTTGCGGCCTCGTCGATTTCTACCTTGCAAACGAAATAGCCAGTCTTTTGAGCGTCCTCTAACCACCAGAAAGCGACGAAGAAATTTTCTCCATTTTCCGATTTGTAAAGATTGTGCAAATAAGTGTTGGTACTTGAAAATGGAACTTGTTTTTCTTCAGAAATTACAATATTCTGCTTCCTACAGTCAACAGTGAAAGAGACAAGAAACAGATTTCCAGTTGAACATTCTTCAATTACGGCAAGGAAAACCGTTTTTCTAATATCTTCATCGTGTGCTGATACTAAATTTCTCCAACTTGTTGCACCTCTAATGAGGCTAAACCCGTTACAAAGCACTTTTTCGTGCTTTTCGTTTTCAAATTCCACATGAAAAAATTCTATTCCAGGAATCTGATGTGAGCCTTCCTCTTCTTCTGTGCAGCTGTTCGAGATGTGGAAATACCCACCTTTTCTGTCACTCCGGACAAAAAAACAGGAATTGTAAATACTTTTAATTGCTGCTAGAGCTCTCAAATCGCTTGACGCGTCTATCGTTTGTGCCATTATGGTCAGTTCTGAAATACATTGCGCAAGTATGGAAATTCGATCATTCAAATGATTCTTGGATCGGTTCTTTTCATTGTGTGGAATACCGTATTTTCAGAAATAGTGAGACTTTTATAAATAGTGGTACACTCGAAAATAGTAGTGCAGGGTGTAGGGGGTTAAAAATAGTAGTGGATGACGCGGATGTAGGATTTTGGTACATGTACGGTTTAGTGTACCATTTTTTTGCTATCTTACATTGCGTGCCGCAAGCAAGTACCAGACTTGTTACAGTTGCTCGGGATTCTGTGGAAATTCAGCGGTAAAAAGTGTTGAAGGCAAAGGTGGGCACGGGTCGATGGCTGCGGGGGCGTAACAAATCCAGAAAAATTCCTAAAACCTCATCTTATCACGTGCGAATTTCAAATTTTTTTCGCAATACGTGGTGAAAACATTTTGCCCCAGAAATTTTTGCCAGTGGCAGTGACAGTGACAATGATATGATATTGATATGATATCACCAAAATATTACCTGATGATATGATAAATGATATCATATCATTAATTGCCAATTACAGTACGATATGATTAGTTAAATTTATGATATTATGTCATATCATATATCACTAATATAATTTATGATATGGTACTGAATATTTCGACAGGCGATTCAAATTTTCTTTAGAAACTATAAAAAAGTTGATTAGGAGGCCTAGCCTGTCAAAATTGCTACGCTCCAAATTGGGGGGGGGGAGTCGGTGGCATGAGATGTATTCCCCGTACTCAGCTCGGCTCTTAAGTTCGCCGTCGTCACTCAGAAAATATTTGGTCTTTGAATTATTTACCTTCAAGATTAGGCTCGGAGGATACAAAATAAAATTACCCATTTGCTTAAGCGTTCAGAAAGTAGCCGAACGCGCAATATTTGTCAACCTAAGATTTCGCATTCGGCGACATGTGAACTAGACAAAGCAACGCCTCTCATGCGCTCACAATGAGATAAACGCTCCTGGCGTAAGTGCCAACCCGAAAAAATGTAGATTTTTTTGGAATATACTTATGGCTACTGTAACGGTCAGAGCCGTCCCATAGGTGAAGCTAACGAAGCTGAAGTTAACTCTAATGAAGGGGCGTCACATCAAAAGTAAAGTCAAATTCAAGCTTCGGGTGCCGCGCTCTGACTCAATTTACTGAGGTTTTTAGTAGATTAACTTCAGGAGTATACGTGGTTCAAATTTCAGTCTGATGGGTTCAGTTTGAAGTATACTTTTATACTTGCTAATCTATCAATGATAAAAAAACCAAAAAATCTAAGCACCCTACGTATGGTATTTTTCAAATTTTTCTGTTGACCCCCCGGACCGACTTTACTGGAGAATTCGGCGGATTGTCTCATATAAATCGTTTTTAATCAAAATCGCAATTCATAAAAAAAGAGACGTTAAAATTTTGAGCGTAATCGGTACATTTTCAAACAAATTTTTCAAAAAACAAATTTTACAGGAACTTTCGAGCCTCCTGTACCTATTCGCTAGATAAAAATTTGAATTTTGACATTATCATGTTATCAGAGTTGAAATGGTGATCTCAATTAAACTGGCAAATGTAGAAACTAGAAATTCAAAGCCCAAAACTTATTGCAGTAAAATTTATCACGAAGCGCATTATGTTCAACAAAATGCGGAATACCGATTAATTTTTCGATATTGCGGAATCGGTATCTGTATTTTGATCGGTACGGTATCGGTATACCGACCACATCTATTGATATACAGTACGTCAAAAATTTTCGACCCTAGTTCGCGAGATTTTTTTACGTCCTCCAAAACAAAAAACATTGTAATCCCCCTAATCAATAACATATTTCTCGTACCATCAACTCCAAAGTGTCGAGATGTATAGCATGAGACCCCTAGTGGGACGTACCCCATACCCTCATGCCTATCTCTGGATTACGACGTAGTTAGGGAATTGACATCACGTATCATTCGATGTTTTCGTTGTATCGTATTTATCAAGCGCGTGAACCGATCTACCTATGTTGCTATTCCGTATTCACAAAGGGCGTTTCTTCATATAATGTCTACGCAAGCTACTTTGCCTCATGCCTGAATCACATATCTTCTATTACATGGTAGCGTGATCACGCGGGAGCACTTGACGTATCTATTCTTTACACGTGTGACAGATAGCGGCGCAAAGTGTTGTATTAACTCAACCAACGTTCTTACTGGCATTGCAAGACTCCTTACGTAATATACAAAAAAGTATCCGTGTAGTAATCATACAGTACAAAAGTAAGTCATCTTAATTGCAACATATTTCTTAAGAAGTTAACTACACTTAGGCAAATTTAGACACAAGTTAATATCTGGGTGACTATTAAAGACACGTTTTTTCTATCGGCCAGTCTTGTTGTCGGATTTTGCCCAAAGTTTTCCGATTGCGCTGAAACAGATATTTGGTAGTTTTAACGCTGATTATAAATCTGGGATGGAATTTAGAACTATCAGAATTTCAAAGATATGGCCTAAAAATCTTACTGTATGCAAATTTTTTAACTTTTCAAAAATATCGAAAATGTAAAAAATTGTATACCGTTTGAAAGCTCGTAAAAAATCTATCTTTTGGTTTGAAAAACATCAAAATTGATGATTATTTACAGTTTTGGTGCCAATTTATAACGTTTTTCTATTCCAGTTTATTGGTATTTGACCAGAAGTAAGCATATACATATCCATACATTATAGAATAAAAGCACTTGTGTTCCTCCATCGAAATCAGGCATGTCCACGGTTCGATGGCTGGGGGGATACGGAAGAAATTTTTTTACGATGTCCCCCCCGTGGACATGTCTAATCGAAATACACATGAGCAAAAAAATTATGTAGACGCCGATACTTTTTTGAGCGGAAAGTGGGTAGAGTTACTTTATTAGTGGTGCATTCAAATGGCGCTTCTTCGAACTTTTTTAATATAGCATCCAATTTCCTCGAATTTTATTTTTTCGATAGCAAATTCTATGCTCTATAAGATGACTCTTGGTTTTTGGAAATCTACAGGATGAACCAAAAGAAACTACACACTTAATCTTTTTTTATATTTCTACTATAAAAAAGCCGAATGAAACAAAATTTTAACTGTAGACTAGTAGCGACCGGCAAGAAGTATGAATTACTGTAGATGAGGCACGTTCGAAATACATAGTACAAATTAAAAATTATTACGCCGCGACGCGATTTAAAATTATACTCGATTATATCAATAATTATATGCTTAGGCATCTGTAAGCAAAACTGCTGTACTTGTGAGTGAGCAGTTTATTGTGCTGACCCAGTCATACAAGGCCGATTGGCCATCAAGTTTGCCGTATATTTTTTCGAATTCCGAAATCTATTAATGATCCAGCGTACATTTCATTAGCAATGGCTCTCAACGACCTCAGAGAAAAGGCGGCGATTAGTGGTAAGGACAATTCTAAATTTGCGATCAGCATCGAAAACACATGCGGCTATTTTTTTATTCCGGACTGTGAACAATTTTGGCACGTTAGTTTCGAATCAGGTCAGCACACACAGGCACAGTTCAACGGATTTCAAAAACTTAACAATACTGATGTCTGGAGTGAAATGTGTACGTTAAAAACTGATAAAGCGGAAAAAACAGCAATTCTGGCGCAAGTAGTGACAAAATCAGGAAAACTCTTCTGCGTGTCATTTATTGCTCATTCTGTAAAAGAGATCACAAAGACACATCCAATAACAATCGAAGCAAAAGTAGATAGAAAATACGAGAAGCTTCTCTTTCAAAAAGGTGGCAAGTATTCACATAATCTTCTGAAATCGAACGAAGACAAAATCTATAGCATTGCTTACTGGTATGATGGCTCGACACAGCACACAAATTTCTTAATCTTCGAAATAATTCTCGATTCTAAATCTTCAATGAACGATTCATACAAAATCGCCGATTTCAAAATTAATGGTGAACATGATCGCCCATTCATTTGTGATCGAAAGCTTTACTGCTTCCTGAAGAATCGCAATGATCAGATAGCTGCCATTCACATGAACACGATGTCAGTTGATCGTTTGACGATTTCTGGTCCATCTCCGCCAATCGCTACACTTGCCTCTTCGTTACCAATAAATCATAATCGTCGAATATTCATCTATTACAATGTAGGACAATTCTGGTGTCTTATTCCTAGCCAAGACAGTTTTACGTGGCAAAAAGTCAGCGAATTCGACAATCATCCGTTGTGCGATCAAATCCAAATTCAAATCCATCCAGCTGATGACACAGCGTTTTTTTACGGCAAATGCAATAACAAAGCGTGTTCATCCATCACGCACATATTGCAATTCGATACAAATGTAAGCGGATTAGATTACTATTGCCTAAATATTTATTTCAGATTCCGGATATTTCTCATATTGACAAAACACGTGCTCTAGGAGAGGGTGGATTTGGAGCTGTTTACAAAGCCAATACGACAAGCAATGAATGTATCGCTGTCAAAATTCCTGAGATCAAAACGCCACTCGTTCGATTTTCATGATTAAGCGTATATTGCGCAATTAGTTTTCGCGGTTTTCAGACAATTTTGAGAGCTATTATTGAAGCAAGAAGGTTGAAGGCGCTGGTTCACGATAACATTGTGAAAGGATACGGCTTCGCAATCGAACAACTAGAGTTCAGAATCTTCATGGAGAAGGCAATGTGCTCATTGAGAGATTCAATTGACAAAGATGGGGTATTCAATGTTAACAAAGCATTTGATATATTGATCCAAGTTCTTGAAGGCCTACAATACCTTCATGGAATGCGGCCTAAGCCGTACATTCATCGTGATATAAAATGTAAGTTTTGAAGGTCGAAGGCCAAAGTTTGTCACCGAAGGCCAAAGGTCCGAAAACCCGTAGAGTTTGAATTTCCGATGTATGAGTACTATAACCTGCCTTATAAATTTTTGAAATGATCTTCATGACCGAATTATACAGACATGTCCACGGGAGATGATATCCCTCAGATGGCCAAAATTTCTTCCATTTCCCCCCAGTCACCGAAGCTTGGACATGTCTAGGATCAAAGTAGTAACTGTTAGGTGGGGGGATTTCAGTTTGGCCAGTGGATGGATTCTCTTCACGTTCCACTCCTATGCAATTGGCCGTGCCCCTAGAGGGTGGATTCCACCCCAATTTGTCCCCAGTTCCCACGTCTGGTGACAATGATGACAAATCTTTAGGCTACGCCTGCCCCGGTATTTAGAGATCAAGAGGGGCCTCCGGACTATGGTTCCATTACAGTTATCGTCCCAGCATTCATGATCCAGCCCTATAGTCAAACATTTTCTCGCCACTACGTGGCGAAACTGTTTTCTGGATTTTCTCGGGGGGGGGGGAAGGGGGCAGTGTTGCAATAGTTGAGAATTTTAATATTAGTTAGTAATAGTAATAGTTGGACAGGGCAAAAAAAAATTTAGTTAGTAATAGTAATAGGTAGTTGAGCAACGCAAATAAATTTTAGTTAAAGTACATAACTAATTTGTACAAATTTTTTATTTAGTAAAAGTGTCAGCATTCGCAACCCTGCGCTATAACAGGGTTCTGTACGGGCCAAAACCACAGGGTAATCGGCGTGTCAAGCGCGCCAATGGTCACTTGATGGGCGGTAATCCATATGCAATCGTTGGCGGAATTAGCGCGCTGATGAGACCTCGCGACAGAGGCAGGCGTGGGGCGAAGTTGGGGGGGGGGATGCAATAAATCCACAAGGAGCCTTGTGCAATTGAAACAAGGGCGGGCACCGGTCATCCCTCTGGGGGATATTTTACATGGGACGGTCCGGGAACCTGCACTGTGTGTGTAGATTTACAATGTAGGAACAAATGTGAGGGTGCCAACTGCCGATTCTTGCGGTTTTCTTGCAATTGCGAAATACGATTTTCGTCCTATATAATAACATGAAAATTTTGAGACGAAAACGAAAATCTTTTCTTGGGCTTGAAGACAAAATAGGAACGAAAACGGAAACTATTTCTGAGACGAAAAAACATTGGTTGCGAAACCTTACTTCGGTTAACTTTTACTAAAATTTCTAATTAGCACAAAAACTTCTGATCAGTAAAGTGCGACAAATCTTAGTAATTGTAATTGTTGTCGCCGCCCTTTTGCGACAGAGAATAGGGGTTGTTGGTATGTCCTGGGATGTTGATATGATGATGCCGGTTTGCTGCCACGCGGGACTTTAATCGACTCCTTGATTCGTTAGGGCGTTGCTCTGATTGATTGGTCACCACATGTGACCAATAAGGGGTGCTGTCTGATGGGTATGTAACCAAGTTACACACAACACTTTATTCTTCCCTACTACACAAGACAATTGAAAGCGGTAGTAGGTGGTAGCCGCACACGCATACAACAGTGGTGAACGTTGTTCCTTCAGTTTTACTCGCGTTCTAGCGGACTAGCGGACTACCCTGAGGGTTCGGAACGGCTCATTATATATCTTAGCTCCGGTCTGTGGTGTTCGCGGTTTAAAGCGCCGGAGCGTCGTCGGCGTCTTATATGGTCCGCTCGTTTTCTGTCAGCGACTAACCCTCAGAAAACTTCGTCCCTCAGCCCAAGCGGCGTTTCTTTTAGCAACCAGCATTCGAGCGCGTACAGAGACATTCATCAAAAGAACACCTCGTTTCTAACCCTAGCGGTCTCTAAGAAGTTTACACCTCTGATATATGAGGTGCCTCTCTACTGGCCCGCACGCGCGATGGGGTAGCTCAATTAGTCAGCAGACCCTCAGTCGGCTTGTAAACCCCCATCTGAGGTGGCGTACAAAGCACAACAAGTGGCTAAGCAAAGCACATAGAGCGCGCGCATCGTAAGCACACACACACACAACGCCTCTCGCGGATATTGTGGGTAAATGAAATAATCGCGAATAATATGGATATTCGCGACAGTAACGCCGTAGTCAAGCTTCGGGCGCCGCGCTCTGACTCAATTTCATGGGACGGCCCTGGGTATGACCGGTCACACAGACCGTTTTGCAGGGTGGTATGTTTTGCCACGAGTTGAAGCGATACGCGCGAAGCGTAAACGGTTACGTGTCAATATTGTGGTAGAGCGTTGCCTAGCGACTGTCGTCACGTGGATACCTTGCTACAATGTTGACAGGTAACCGTTTACGCTACACGTATATCGCTTCAACTCGTGGCAAAGCGTAACATCCTGTGTCACCATTTCTTATAATGCTGTATTTAAAGAATGTACAAACAACTCACAAAGATTTGAGAACGTAACTGGCTTTGTAGTCGACAACAATATGTTGAAAGTACCAGGAATTAATAATTCGCATATGAAACTGCAGCAATGCGAAGATGATGACATCAGCTGTCATTGTGCAGAATTGGTGGTTAATACTATCTTTCAATGGATCGACGTGGTTATTACTGCGCTGAAGTCCAAAAAGTGCTTGTAGCCACTCTGGAGCTCTCATAAATAGGCTTGCAAAGGCAATCTACAATATGGTTTTTCAGAAATAATCCTCACTTGGAATGGGCAAAAATCTCTTCAGGAAATAATTTGACTCTTATCATCTACCGCAGCTATCGTATTTAATTAACTATACAGGGTAACCCAAAACAACGTGCCGTGTTTTTAATATGATCGACAACTTCCCCAAGAGATTGACGCTCTGTATCTACTCCAGAGGCCAATTTCATAAAACTGTTGAGAATTGAGAATTGAGTTTGCTTTCTCACGCGAAGAATTGCGACTCAGGCGAAGAAATCCAACTGAGTCTTAGTTCTTCACATGATAACGCAAACCCAATTCTCAATTCTCAACTCTCAACAGTTTTATGAAATAGGCCCCAGAGGGGGACATTTCGAGCAAAATGATTGTAAATTGATTTTTTGACAATTGTTATTATGTTTCGTTTAATAAAAAGTTACTGTATGTAGCTAAAAGTACAGGCTGCAGATAATTGATTTTAAAAAAGGTCACTTTTTTGGGCCACTTTGGGACGAAGTCTTCAGAAAATTAAAACGAGAACAGATCCAATATAAATGGAATTACGAAAATTTTCAAAAACTTGCATAGAGCGTTTTGACTAACAAAGCAGTTATATTGTAGAACTGGAGGTACTTCCACCAGCTGACAAATTGTGGCAGCGAGTATAGAGAATAAAGTCTAGTGCCTTTCCAGAGAAAAGCAAACGCTCCAAAAAAATATATTTTTGAAGTAAAAAAGGAGTCGTCGAATGTTGCTGAAACCAAAACCACAAAAATTGTGATCCAGGGCCAGGAAAAGAAGAAGGCGGTTTTTACACATGAGAAAAGACTAAAACAAAACCATTAACTGTATAGTAAATAAAACTCTCGATTAACCTATTCTTTGCCACGAAATCTGCGCAATAAGATGGGAATGTCGAGATTTCTGACACTTGTTCACTTAATGATATATTGTTGCCTGCACCGAGGAAGCTACTGTTGGACTCGTTTTGAGTGGAATTGTTAGATTCTTTTACGAAAACGACTGCTTGCGACCAAACAAACATCAACTGAATGAGATCGCCAACCAAAACCGTTGCCGTCTGGTGTCTCAGTTTATTGCTATTATTGAAAAACCATGAAGTAATCATCTCTGTCCAGTCAATCAATCGATTGTCTGCAATGAAAGTGGTATAGATTTTAGCATGTTGTTCAGGTGGCGGCGGAGCCGCTGTCACACATAGCAGCTGAACAAAATTTACGGGTTCTCAGACCAGATAAGAAGAAAGGTTATTAATCCTAAAAGTAGTTCGAAAAATCAAAGAGTTGGTTAGTAGTAATCGTAACCATACTTGCAAGTGAGGGGGACTTTGGGGGACTTTCGGTCCCCCAACCCAAGAAAAACATACCCGAATCCCCCTCCAACCCGAGAAAAATAAGTGAACTCCCTGAAAATCAGCGGGAAATTCAAAAAAATTTCATAATCAGGCTAAAAATTTCAAGTTTTTGAATTCGCGCCAAAATTTTTGCCTGGTTATGTAAATTTTTGACCCTGGTTATGAAATTTTTTCCTGGACTCCTCCCCAAATTTCCGTACCTGTTGCATGTATGATCGTGACAGTTTTGAAAAAGCAATGTTTACAGTCCAAATTTGTAAAAAAATTTGTAAAAATATCCCATTTTGATAGTGAAGTTAATCGATCGGACAATCGTAACCTGCGACTAGAGGCAATCGTAGACAAAGCAGGTATTCAGAAATAAACACGAATCCCAATGCGAATCCATATATCTTCCAGATAAAAGCATTCCTTTGACGAAGAGTTGCTCGTGAGAACACGGTGAGCGGGATAATGGCAATAAGATAGCTAATCCCAATGAGGTCTTGGCGATAGTTTATCAGAATGACAGACCATATCAATGACATCTAAGTCAAATTAGGTAACTTTAATTCTGTGCACAGGAGAAAACTTACTTCCAGACCAAACTTATAGAAAAAATATTTGAGAATAAACAAGGCGCATTTCACGCCATCTTCATCTGCAGAAAGATAGTCGACAGCTGCAAACAGCTCGCAGGAACTCCTTGGAGTTGGCCTTTCGATATTCAAATAGGCCTGCGCTAACAAAATCCATGATAGAATCCATGACATGATGAATCGCCAGTTCTGTAAGTGAAGCACACGCTCAAAAGTAAAAAAATGAATAGCCCAACGTTCTACCGTAATCGTGAGTCGTCTTGATGTCGTTGGATCGGATGCCATCAGATCAACTCTGATTTGTGTAAGTATAGCGCAAATGGGCAATGTAAAAAGAATAGACGCTGAGAAAAGGCAACTTTTTCGCAATGTGGGAATACAAACCAAGAGGAGGACAAGAAATAAAAGTGGAGTATACAACAATGAGACCTAAACGAAGAAAAAAAGAAAGCTCCGCTACAGCGAAACAAAATGATTAGTATCTCACTTCATTTGATGCCAGAAGCGTCATTGAAAAAGCGACAGCTTTCCAGAAGTGGCGTTGCAAAATGCGAACCACAAGCTCTCGATATATTTTATCTGCTCTACTGTGGACGGTATTTTCAACGACTTCTTCTCGGTTCAACTGGTGAAGATTCTCCACATCCATTCTGTTGATGGGGTGTTCTAGTTATAGCTGGCCGCCATCTTATTTTCGAGTTTCAAATTGAAAGTGTTCCTCATTGAAGCTATGTGGTCTTGCTGTACCAGTGAACAATAATCTAAAATAAATCACGTGCTTTATCAATTGTTTATGCACAGATAGCAATCTCTTTTATCAACGGTAATAAACGAAATCAGTACATCTGGTAATTCGCAAGCAAAGATGACGACTTTGGGCTTTTGAATATGGTTGGAATCAAACCTTCGTCCAACCCAAGCGAAAGACTATAGTTCCGTATACATTGACTAATGATCACAGTCCGAAGGTGGTGAGAATGGGAAAAACAGGTGACCGGCTGAGAACCACATTTATTCTAACAATTTGATCCTCTCTAATTGTTTGACCCTCTATAGAGGGATCAAAAACACGTGTGATCCACTCTAACAGTATCAATATCAGTACTGTAATAAATTATTGCAGTACTGATATTATAGTATTGATACTGATATTACTAATAATGATCTCTTTGTGCGATTTTCTAGCGGTTGATTGAAAAGCAAACGGTCCTACAATTTAAATTAATACGGTAGGTACGGTAAACTAAGCGATGCTGAGCAAAATAGCTGCTTATATAAAGTTCAACATATCGTGAAAGTTACATGATTGAGAATCTTACTGACTTAGAAAAGTCATACTCTAACATCGTTTACTGCCCGACAAAGCCCCTTTTGTCCTTCCGTGACCGGTCGTCACGCCCGCCCGAGCAACCATCTTCTCTCCATTCTCTACTGCCGATGTTTTGTGCTTGGCAGGTCTTATCGCCGCTTCATCTTCGCATCAGTCGATATTTTGAGTGCGGCTGAACTCATTCTTTTGTCTGTAGCTAGGTCAATATGCAGTGGTCGCCGATGGACGACGACAGAGAGGGGAAGGGGCATACCTGTAACTAGGGGGGGGTCGGACCCCCCTGGCCTGACCCCCTCCCCCCCCCCCCCGAGAAAAAACAATTTCGCCACGTAGTGGCGGAAATATTTTGGCTATTTTTTTGAATTAGCGCCGAAATCCGACAAGAAGGTGCCGTACCCCCCCGTCTTTTGGATTTTTTGCCCGGTACATCGGTTTTTGGAGCCGTGCCTGAGTGATAATACGTTAAAATCAGGCTTTTTTTCAGAATGTAGTAAAAAATAATAAGCTAATACCTGGGTTTAACGCCAACAACTCTCATGCCAAACAGTAACCCTTTTAATTCTCTCTAATTAATATTCTCATTGGTCCACGTTTCCCATGGACCATTTGGGTGGGCTTTAGACGCCGGGAACGAGCGGAATGCGATCTCATTATAGCGACCTATTGAGATGACTATTTTGAGTGGTGTCTACAAAGAAAAAATAAATTATTTCATTAGTTTGACTACTTTTCGACGCCATCGATGTCTAAGTCCGATGGATTGCTACAATCAGTTGACAGCTGTGCCCCTACACGGCTGTGCAATGCTATGTTACTAATATAAGCTCGTATCAAACGATTTCACTCTTTGCGAATTGACTCTGTGTACTGTCCACCAAGTTTCGATATTTATATGTTCCCTCGCATTCGATTCCGTTTTATAGTTATTGGGCATCTTCATTTCAATAATTCAAGTACATTAAGCGCAAATACAGTAGTTATGCGATTGTATGTGAGTATATGTGACCGTGTGTAATTTGCAAAAGTATACGTATATGTAAAGTATAATGTCTTGCGATAGTCATCGGATGAAATTTAATAGCCGATGTTTGTCAAGAAAACTTTCATAGAGCGTTGGCGGAGCGTTCGCTCATGACTGGTACTTGGAGGGCGTGGGGCGCATACGCCTTCTCCTTGTATATGAATGGCGGGATGCATGAATGGCTAGATAAACACGATTCCCGTATTGTGATGCATGACAATATAGACATTTGGCTGTCTCGTATACATGGCGCTTGGAGGAATGGCGAGCAACGTCGTGTTGGCCGATGTTTGATTACACTTCAAGTTGGTCGCATTCGTCAAAGACGCTTGCTTGCGCGCATGTGCTAAAAATACTAACGGTGAGCACATGGTTCTACTGGTTCCTGAAATGACGCCCAAGAAAGTACTTGTTCTTGCGGTACTTTGCGTAGCTTCTATTGCTACTGTAGCTCCTCAGGAGAGCAGCCTTTCAGTTGAGGAGGTGAGATACATAAAAAGTATTTGAATTTATGACCAGAGGTATTCATGGAGGTTTAATGTAATACAGGATATATATGTATCTACCAATAGCTCTCATGCCTCCTAAGCTCTGGAGTTGGGGGTATGAGAAAAATGCTAACCATATCACGCTTTTGAAGAAGACAGAGTTTTAAAATAAGTTGCGAATAAGGTAAAATTCAGGAATTTAGTGACCTAAAAAAATTTCGCGAACTAGGATCTCAAATTTCTGGAAGTATTCTCACAACTGGATGGCCATATTCCTTGCCCAAACCAGTGCAATTGTCTAGCTATTAACTTACGATGCTTGAAGCAAGCTTCAATCGATGATCAGCGGGGGCCTATTTCATAAAACTATTGAGAGTTGAGGGTTGAGAACTGAGTTTGCGTTATCATGTGAAAAGCTGAAACTCATTTGGATTTCTTCACCTGAGTCTCAATTCTTTACGTGATACAGAAAACTAAATTCTCAACTCTCAACAGTTTTATGAAATAGTCTTCAGGTGTAATAGGTTAAACTCCGATAAATGTAGCATTGATCGCTCAGGTCTAACGATGATTCAGTTGCAGTTGAAAGATACTATTGTTGTCGTTATTGCAGTTTGCAAGGCGATTGACGTCAGACGAAGAATCTTATCAGAAATTGCTGGATCTGGAGCGAAGGTTACTTGCACTTCGAGGAAGCAGCGCCAAAAATGAATGGGACGGAAAATTTGACTCGCGTGCAGTTAGTGTAGTGAGTTTTTCGCCATTAAGTTATTTAATATACACGTGAAACAACCCAAAAGGGAGCGCGGGAGTTCTAGGCAACCCAAAGAATCAAATGCTTTTATATTGGGCAAAGTATGTCGGTAAATTATACATATACCGAAATGAATTACATAATTATACTTTCAAAATTATACAAATGTTCATGCTTCGCATCTGACCAAGAAATTATTTCTACAATTGAGATATAAATAACCTGTCTCTGTCTGCCATTGCAACTAGTATTTGCAAGTCTGTGTAATATCATCATGTATTAAATTTAGCAAGAGAACCAAGACTACCAAACTGAATTTTTGGACGAAACGAAAATCAACCAGAAGATTGGCGTTGCCCCGTATCTGATTGGTGGCGACATAATGCCGGACGAACGGCTCGTCGGCGAGATGGAAAAGAGCGCCGCTAAGGAGCGCACAGATAAAAAGACTGGAGTAATG
This sequence comes from Plectus exinocaudatus, assembly GCA_034698105.1. Lineage (NCBI taxonomy): Eukaryota > Metazoa > Nematoda > Chromadorea > Plectida > Plectidae > Plectus > Plectus exinocaudatus. The sequence goes on from JAQGAX010000560.1 coordinate 15,287, forward strand.
TAATTCATGCAAATTTGCAAACAGTTCGACGAATGTATGATGCAGTTGTGACGGGTTGTCTAATTCAGATCGTCGTGTCATACGAAATTATAATCTTCACGGAACTGTGGCGTACTGTACTGAACTACAAATGTACTGTAGGTGTACTGTACTGAGCTGTAGAGGTGGAGGTGTGTGGCGTTGCTATTGCCTCCGATCTATTAATTGAACTTGGATCCCCAAACTTGGCTTCGGCCTTATTTTTTCGATCGTCAAAGAAACATTGACGAACATACTGTGTTTGTTCATCCAAAA